>CXYZ01012692.1:4476910-4497358 GCA_900006705.1 Sonneratia caseolaris
CCCCCCCCTCTCTCTCACCCTTCTTCTTCTTCTTCTTCTTCTTGTACGCCTCGTCTGGCAGTCCCTTTGTCGTTCTCTTGATCATCAATTCACTTGTACGTACCTCCCGTCTACGTTGGCGGGTTATGTGCAGAAACCCAACGAGCAGTCGTTGATTAGTCGAAGATTCCGATCGCCATGGAGAATTGCCCCAGCGGCGACGAGGACTATTACTGTTCCGATGACGAGTCCTTCGGCGGACTCGAGAACGAGGACTCCTGCCTCAATTGTGCCTCTTCCAGGGGCCCTTCTACCAGGGTATTAGATATATTCCTTTTTACGATAACTACATGCCCGTGTCGCTCCTGAGGAGGAATCTCTTCTGGTTTTTCTGGGGCTCTTCCATGCCGTTGCCTTCTTCGTATGATTCTTGAAACTCTCGAAGTCGTCTCACTCGTATTTCTCAGTTTTTGTGATTCTGATGAGAGCGTGGGCTTCAGTACGTACTGGTATAGCTGTTTGGTGACAGTGATCTTCCAGATTTCTTGTCCGTGTCGTTGTTCTGGTCGGGGGAAGGATTTTTTTACGAGTTTATGGGGTGGAAAAGATCTTAGCTTGGGGCACAGATATCTTGTTGAGAGGTGCTTTGTACGTTGCAGGGTTATGGGTTTTCTTTTATTACTTAAGACGCTAAATCTCCACAATGAGACTAACAAATAGTGTTTGTGGCTTTTCTTTGTCCCTTTTCAGGTTATCACAAAGGAGTCGCTTTTGGCTGCACAGGTAAAACTGCCTCTGCGCACTGTTATTAAGCCTCTGGCTTGCAATTATCGCATTTACTTTATGTGTTTTTAGAATTTTCTCTTTTAAAATGTTTTACTCTTGTAGAGGGAAGTTCTGCAGAGTGTGATGGCTGTGCTATCACTTAGAGAACACCATGCCCGAACTCTGCTTATTCATCACAGGTGGGATGCTGAGAAGTTGCTTGCAGTTCTTGTTGAGAAGGGGAAAATTTATTTGTTTAATGATGCGGGCATTCCATTGATTGAGGATCAAGACAAGGGTTGTGCTGTGGCTTCTTTTTCTACTATCATGTGTGAGATATGCATGGAAGAGGTGTCCGGAAGTGAGATGACAAGAATGGACTGTGGTCATTGCTTTTGCAACAGTTGTAAGCACCCGAACTGCTTGTCTATGCTTGTACTGTTCATTTGTGTTCCAAAGAGATGGATTGAATTCTTTTCTGCTGAACTTTTAACTCAAAGATAATCATATTTCCAATCATTTTGTTGTGTCTTGATTCAATAAATGAGTCTTAGTTGCATGATTAGCTGGAGGTGAATAGTCTGCAAATACAGCAAGTCTCTTTTGCAGGAAGTTGCTTGATGAGTTCGAGCCCTTAGGAAATTCAAACCAGTTTCCTGGGAGGGGTGCTGACTTTAAACAGATATTTGATGTTCAAACTATGCATGTTTTAATGGTCAGAGAGAATGAATTCCTCATTATCAAATTGTGCTTTTCTTTAACTAAATTTATTGTTAACTTTTATGATTCTGTAGGTTGGACTGAGCATTTTGTTGTGAAGATAACTGAAGGGCAAAGTAGGCGGATCCAGTGCATGGCACATAAATGCAATGCTATTTGTGATGAATTCATTGTCAGGACTCTTGTCAGTAGAAGGCATCTTGATTTGTCTGAGAAGTTTGATAGATTCCTCCTTGAATCATACATTGAAGATAACAAAATGGTTAAATGGTGCCCAAGTATTCCCCACTGTGGAAATGCTATACAAGTTGAGGAAGATGAATATTGTGAGGTGGAATGTTGCTGCGGGCTACAGTTTTGTTTCAGCTGCTTGTCAGAAGCACATTCACCTTGCTCATGTTTGATGTGGGATAAATGGACAAAGAAATGCAGGGATGAATCAGAAACAGTCAACTGGATGACTGTTCATACAAAGCCTTGTCCAAGGTGTCACAAACCTGTGGAAAAGAATGGTGGATGCAACCTAGTGAGCTGCATCTGTGGACAAACATTTTGGTAATCATGATGACTCCTCTTCTGTTGTCAAAGAACATGCGTGCACCATTAATAAACTTTTTTGGCTTGAGAAAAGGTTGATGTATAGATGTTCATTTGTTGTTGTTTTATTACATCACTTATCTAGACACATGGAGTAACAAGTGCGGATTCCTGAACTTGCCAAGGACGGGGGAAATGAAATAATCTATTAAATCAGACTTGGAGTTGCTATAGTGCATAACTTACGAAAGATCAGTTTACTTGTTTTGCCAAGAATTCTTCCTCTCTTAAGGGGTTTTTATTTGTGGTGGTGGTGGGTGGTATTTTACTAGAGGTGCTTGACATAATTGTTACATGACACAACATTACTGCCCAAATAGAAGATCAATTCATAATGTGTAGTTCAGCTTCCAAGAGAGGTGGCATATGATCATTGTGATTCTAAAGTATCATCCTTTTTATATGATGGGTTTCTGTGGTACTTTAATTTGGCAGCAGGTTTTGTGGTTTGTGAATTTGTTCTTATGGTTCTCATTCTAAGCACTTTCTTCTTTGGCTCTCTTCTCGTTGCCAAAGTCAAATTCGGTGATCATATGGAAGGTCAATTTGTTTACTCATGCGCTTTCTTCATTTTGGTCAATTTATGTTACAATAAGTTTGGGATTGCATTATGGGTTTAATTATAATATTGGGCTAATGTGATGCTATCATCTCTCCTTAAACCCTTCATTTTACTGAAATCATTCTACTTGAAGAAAGGTAATTGACAATATTTACATTTCTCACTTCATGGTGCAGTTGGCTGTGTGGTGGAGCTATTGGATATGATAACACTTGGTCTAGTATTGCTGGTCATAGTTGTGGTCACTACAGAGACGACCAAGAGAAAAAGGCTGAGCATGCAAAACGTGATCTTTATCGATACATGCATTATCACAACCGTTATAAGGCTCATTTAGACTCCTTCAAGCTTGAAAATAAACTGAGGGAAACCGTACAGGAGAAGGTCTTAATTTCAGAAAGGAAGGAATCCACTCTCAGAGATTTCAGCTGGCTAACAAATGGATTATATAGACTTTTCAGATCAAGGAGAGTTCTTTTATATTCATATCCATTTGCATTTTATATGTTCGGGGAGGAGCTATTCAAGGATGAGATGACAAACAAGGTAAGAGAAATAAAACAACATTTATTTGAGGACCAGCAGCAACAGCTTGAGAGCAATGTGGAGAGACTCTCCAAATATTTAGAGGAGCCTTTTGATCAATCTGATGAGAAAGACATTATGGAAATACGGATGCAAGTCATTGATCTTTCTGTTATAACTGATTCCATTTGCAAGAAAATGTAAGCGTTGCTGACAACTGTTGTTTGAAGCTTATTACGGAACTAGGAATACCTAATGATCTTAGTGCTGCTTGCAGGTATGAATGCATTGAAAATGATTTGCTCGGTTCTCTCCAGCTTGGTACCCACAATATAGCTCCTTATCATTCAAAGGGTATTGAGCGAGCTTCAGAATTTGCTACCTGTTTGAGTGCAGAAGCGGATGATCCTGACAAGTTTTTAACATCAGACTTCAGCAAAGCTGGTAAAGCTTCCAACCAACTCATATTTCCAGTGTCAGTGTGTAAGCTAGTTATGACAACTGATGGAGATGCGCTTAAGTTTTTGAGAAATATCATGGTANGCAGGTATGAATGCATTGAAAATGATTTGCTCGGTTCTCTCCAGCTTGGTACCCACAATATAGCTCCTTATCATTCAAAGGGTATTGAGCGAGCTTCAGAATTTGCTACCTGTTTGAGTGCAGAAGCGGATGATCCTGACAAGTTTTTAACATCAGACTTCAGCAAAGCTGGTAAAGCTTCCAACCAACTCATATTTCCAGTGTCAGTGTGTAAGCTAGTTATGACAACTGATGGAGATGCGCTTAAGTTTTTGAGAAATATCATGGTAGTATCCGTCACTCATTTGCTATGGTGAAAATGAAAAGGAGTGCAACTCCACAAGCTTGTAAGTTATATCATATTTCATTCCTTCAATTCAATATTCTATCATGTCAAATGAGAGCATCGGTCTCTTTTCAAATTTTAGATGTATTTCTGGACTTTTTAACCATTTTTTATTTCTTACTTTTCCTTTTCTTTTATTATTCATGAGTAGTTAATAAAGAAACTTCATTAGTATCGCATCAAGAAGATGCGTAAAATCATATACAAAAAATTTTAGCTAAACAACATAAGCCTACCCATAGCATCACTCATGATTAACTAACATTGAGAACCCCTATACATTTGATTATACCAAAAGTGTATATCCCATGCCCACCTCTCCATAAACTTAAAGAAATTTGTTTCTAAACCCTCAAATGCCCTCTTGTTCCTCTCCTTCCACACGTGCCTGAAGTGGGAGAGTGGTATCAACCCAATAAATTTCTTTCCTCTTTGTTAGCCCAAACCCCAAACCATGCTCTAAGCTCTTGATCAATTTCTTTTCCTCTTTCTTACTTTTCCTTTAATTGCTCCTGAGGTTTTCCTTTTACATAACTGAAGCCATGCTTCTGTTTTAAGGTCATATAGCTTGTGTTCCATTCTTCGCTTTGTGGATATTGTTTCCTGTGTTCTATATTTGTTTTGCATTCTGATGTATGTCCATCGTGCAGGAGAGCAAGCTTTTTTATCCCATTCAAAAATTTTCTTTCTTTGGACTGAATGATGAATTCACCTGCTCATTTCACGGGTGATGGCAATATTTTTCTTACATGAAATAAACGAGTGGGTTTTATAAGTGTAGTTTCATGTGTATTAGTCTTTCATCAAAATCCTATTCTAAGGTGCCTGAAGCAGTAGTCATATCTCAAATTTTCTGTTCTGAGATAATCATCTCTCCCTCTATGCTACTTATATCATCCTGAAGTTGATTTTCCTCATTTTTGGTTTGGATCTGTGTTGAAGTGCTGCAATATTAGTTATGTGGTTATTTAGATATACCTGGTTTATCTGATTACTTGCATTCTTTTTAGTTTACATCCATCTGTTTAACAATCGATTTTGATGTGGTATTTGACACTTCCAACATTGCATCTTCAGTTGTAAGTGGAAGATAGTGGCCGAGCCAATGAGAGACTCCTGAACTTACACTTTACCTGCTGATGGAGGGGGTTTTTCTTGCTTTTTGGTGCGCTTACTGTTTGAACCTTTGATGAATATCGTTATAATAGCTGATGAAGGCCTTTTCACATGCCCAAATTAGCAGCTCCTGCAATTTAACAGATTTTTTTTTTTTATTTGTGCATCTTTTGGCTCCCTTTTCACGTGATTGCTTTTCATATGTGGAATTGTTCATTGAAAATATGTTTTACGATTTCTTTGGTAGCCGGTCACTTGAGAAAAATGGAGCCTGATCTAGGATCTCTTATGTCTAGGTGTTTTAAGTATACATGGGCATATAAAGGATCCTTTTGCTGTTTGCTCATCTGACATTGCTTATATTATCGTAGTTGCAGTTTTCTGAGCAGTAGCAAGACATGACAGAATCTTTCAGGTGCTGGTAATGCAGGTGAGAGTGGATGCTCTTCGAGGAAGCGGGCTAGGAGGGAGTCTCAGTTCTTTGATCTGAAACATGCCTGCCGAGGTCACTGATAGGAACTGACGGTCTTTGGAATTGGGATGCAGGGGAACACACCAGATTCAGGAGCAGAGATGTTGACATCTGTTTTTTTTTACCCCCCACCCTTTACTCTTCAGATTATTGCTGCCATCGACTAGTCTATCTAGAGGTACGTGGGAATGGGGAGCTCGAGAACCTCCGGTGCTCAGAGTCACCGTCTCTCTCGGATCGAAATATTTTTGTACTGTACAGAGAAAGCACCTTATTCGTAGATTGCCCCGGGCCTTTAGAAATTGTAAATCTGGTGGAAGGGGATCCCGGAGATCATCTTTTCGACACAGAAGCACTCACAAGAGCAGAACTTTATTTCCTCAGTAGCTTAAATTCCCATTTTTTGGTGCACCATATTCCCCCCCAATGTGGAGCGTGGCCTCGCATGGTTTGCCTTCCACTCCGATGACAGTGCCGGAGATCCGAGCAAACGTTCGGGACTCACCAAAGACGGAATTGAGAATGATGGCAAGTCCCTTTCTCGAAGAAATTATGATCGTGATCGTCATGTGGGAAGCTCGGCTACGGATGCTTTCTCGAGCGAGAGCATGCATTCGATTGACACTTTCCGTGCCGAGCACGGACTGGTGTCTGTCTAATCATCAGGGATAAGTTCGAGGTAAGCCCTAATAATTTGTTTATGGTGGACGGAATTTGAATCTAAGGAAACCGAAAGATTCATAAAAAATTTTACTATTGGATGATTGTACCCATTAACGGAACTGATTAGATTTGAATCTGTATTAACGGAAGGTTATTTGATCTATAAAAATTACATACCGTAAAAATTTTAAAATATCCTTAGAATTCCTTTTTTTTCTATAGATAATATGTAAATTTAAATGTTTAATTAAAGAAATATCGTTGTTTTGGCCATGAAAATAAAAGTACAGGACAAGAAGAATAAAAACGTGTTTATTTTTCTTATTTCTCTCTTTTTTTTCCCTGGCTGAATAGTGAATATGTTTATTATTTATTTATTTTTCTGAAAACCTTTTTTTTAATTTGATGTTTATCCTAACTCATGAGTAGATATGATGAAAAGATTGAACTGGTTTGGAATCAAATTATTCAAATCTAGAACTGGTTCGAACCATTCTTAATCTAACACATAATTATTCTTATTAAATTTGAGGCAGTTATGTGCCATATCGAAAATATGAACTCATTGATTGTAATCGTCCCGGATCGTTATTATGTTGAACCGATCCAAATCGTTAAAAATTATGTAAATTAATGGTCTAATTTTATCATATTAATTTAAATTTTTTTAAAAAAAATTAAAATATAGATAGTTTACGAGTCAAACTAGCCCATTTATAAATAGTTTTAAACCGATTTATATTTACCTGAACCGTAATTTATAATCAAACTAATGTGTTAAACAAATAGATTAAATTATAATTCAATTAAAAGGTTCTAGGTCCATTTTGAATCGATCTAAATCGCACTATTAACAGGACTGCTCATGAAGCTCGGGTAGGGTGTCCGCTCCTCTCTCTCGGATGGTTTGACTATTCACCGCCCAGTGTGACAATCTTCTAGAAGCATATTTCTTGAGTCCGAGTACTGGAGATCACCGACTTCTCATCTTCTGAGACGGCACTAAGCGCCCGATGAGACTGCGCTTGATGTCTCACTCTTAAAGTCCCGAAACTGCCCTTAAGGAATTTAACCAATAACAAGAAAATTATACCTATCATTACTGTGAGCCAATCGAACACCCTTTTCGCCTCACTTTTAAAGTCCCGAAAACGCCCTTGAAGGAATGTTACCGGTGGCAAGAAAATTGTACCTATTATTACCGTGAGTCGCTACATCACCCTTTTGGTCTTACTTTTTAAGTTCCGAAATTACCCTTAACAGAATTTAACCGATATCAATAAAATTATATCCTTTATTACTGAAAGTCAACTGCATCACATTTACCAAGAAGGTAAAATTACTAATAAATTGATAATATATAATATATTAAATTTAAAGTTTGAAATTTAATATTTATGATTATATATTATATCGTCCGATAAATTAATAATTTAGTACGATATCAAATATCATTAATATAAGAAATTGGATCACATTTTCATCCCACTTTTAAGTTTCAAAAACACCCTTAAATAATTTAAGCAATGGCAAAAGAATTACTTCGGAACAGGACCTGAACCGATAGCCTCTTCCTCGAATATCCTTTTTTTCTCAACCACCAAATTAAATCGTAAATTCTGTGAAAATTTTCCAGCTAACGTACCGACACCGTGGCCGTGGATAGCGGGTCGCCCGTCCTCACATGTATGTGTATGTAAAAGAAGGTTTGACTATCTGTAGGGAGCTGCCCCGCATCTGTGCCAGGCTGTCCGCTAGACATTTAAGATAATTTGTTTTGGTAAATATATTAATTATGTACAAACTTTAATATTTTTTAAATTTAATACAAATATTTTTTATTTATTCTAATAACTCACATACTATACGTAATTTATCAAATTTAGCACGTGATTCATTTTTTCTTTAAATTATCCTATATAGCATGTCAGTAAAATTAATATGCCATATAAAACGATTTGACATAAAACAAATGTCATGCTAAAATTAATAAACAAAGCAGTACCCTGTACACGGTTTATTAAATTTGGTAAGCGATTCATTTTTTCGTCAAACTATCCTATGATATTTGCACAAAACTAATGTACCATATGGGACGATTTAACAGAAAATGAATGTTATGATAAAATCGACAAAAAGGGTAAAATTGATATTTGGATATATAAAAATTTCTTACTAAATTTGAAATTTTGGTTAAATGGTTATATTAACCCATTTTTAAAGAAACAAAAAATATATATATAATAACCGATTCTGCTGGAGCAATTACCTAGAAAATGAAGAAATCAATCGGCCCGAAAAATAGCTTTGCACCGGCTGACAGTTACCCCTAATTGGCAAATCATCAAAGAAAACTATGTACATTAAAAGTTACACGCTTCGTCAATAAATTAATGATAATGAGGATTTATTTAAAGATTTAACGTGAAATTCAAATAAAGGAGAAGACGCTGTCGTTCAATTCAGCGAAAACAATTAATTATTGGACACTTAATATTTTTACAAGAATTAAAATTTTGAAAATAAATATTGAAATGTCTTGGTTGGGGAAGTCGCTTCGCGCCCACCAACTTTCAGAGGCCACCTACGCACGTATTTGCACGTTGACTTACCTCTAACCGCGGGCTATTGGAGTGTCCACTAGCAAACTTGACGGAATTAAGAAGACACACTCATGGACTCTCGCTCTCTCAAGTTTGAACCATAGTTGTTAAAATTGAATCAGATCGGTTAAGAACCGGTAACTTAGCTTATTCGGTTTCTAGAATTAACTCAATTCTATGATAAATGTGATCCGATCCAATTGAATCAGCGATAAATCTGACGACTTAACCTTTTTAAAAAATAAAAATATATTATAATGTGCTTATTTTATTTTACTAAACGATTAAGTTTGAATTTAATATGAAAGTTATATTAAGAATTTTTATTACAAATTATTATTAAGTTATAATATTATACTGATTTATTAATAATATTATAATATTAATATTATTTATTAAATAAACTATTCGATTTATTAAATTTCGATATAACCAATAAACCCCTAAACTTATATCTTAATCCATTTTTCATACAGTTTAATTTAAAAAACTGTGATCCCAGGTGGACTTGCCATGGGACGAGGAATCCGATGCACACTATCTATCACAAAGAATTTTCGTGGTATTAAATTTATTCGAGAAATGAGATTTACTAATTAAAATATTGAATAAATTCCATAAATTATAAATAAAATTCTTGTTTAAAAAATACTTTTTTATACTCTGAGGATGTACTCAAACGTGTCGTCTCGTCGTGCCTACTTTTTCCGATGGTCGGCTTTCAACCTATCGCTTTCTCTTACCGACTGCAAGTCATCAAATTTCATATTTTATAAATATAACAGGAGAAAGCTCCAAGTAGGCCCAGCTAGCTGAACTAGGGTGAATATAAAGTGAAAAGTTCTATTAATTGAAATAGCCTGATATATTTTATTTTAAATAAGTATTTGTGCTCGTTGGTGAACAGACGCGAAACGTGCTAAGCATACCGGTCTCTATTCTAGATGTCATGTGATGCGCACTTAATGGAGAAAAAATAAAATAAAAAAGGCCACAAATTGCACGCAGAGACGTGTGACTGCATGAAACCTTGTGTGGATTGGATTCTCTCTCTTCCTTTTTTTTTTCTTTTCTTTTTGGGTTTTTGCTTTCAATGAAATAATAATTTAACATGTTTTTGTTTCGGTAGGCAAACGAGGCTTTGGCATGTCGCGACCATTGATGTTGTCCCGAAAAGGATCTGGTGTCCTCTGGACACGTGTCGCCGGCTACGTGACAACTACTGATGTCAGTTGGCGGAGGCGTACGCGTCAATCCAACTCTTGCGATGCAGAGGACAAAAACATGGCATGCGAAAATATGGAGCAATCTCCACTTTCTTATGCTCCTTCTCTTCTTTTCATTTCTCTTTTTTTTTTATTAGCATCACATATATTTATATTTTTTATATTTTAAAATCACTCTCAGTATCCATATATTTGAATATGTTTTATATCGGAATCTTAATTTTAATGATACGATAATGTGGTATCTTAGAGCACCACATTGTGCGACGCATCGAGGAGATCTTCATCATCGTATCATCATATCACACCAGTCGGATTTATCACATCAATATTACAATAAAAATCTTATATATATATTATTTCTTTATATTTATATTTTATATGCTTGAATGTGTATCGTACCAGAATCCTAATTTTAACGGTGCGATGACATGGTATCTAAAAATACTACGTTGTGTGATACGTCGGTGAGATCTTCATCATCGTGTCATCATATCACACCGGTCAGATTTATCACACTAATAACTTATTATCGTATCATTTATGTCATATAAGCAAATGACGACCAAGTCGATGCGTAGCTTCAATCTAACTACGAGTAAAATATATATATATATATGATTAAAATAATTATTTATAAATATATAATAATTAAGCTCTAAAAGGATAAACGTGTTGATGTTTATCCACCGTTAATTGATTGTTTTCTCTATCATAATTGAGAGGGAGGAAGGGAAAAAAAAAAAAAACAAGAAGGGGGGAAATGCGACATGTTGGACCGAAGAGGGTGAGTCAACCCAACATGGAGGTCGATGCATCATGCGGCACCGTAGTGTACTGTCGGATGAAAGTTTGGGTACAAAAATGAAAAAATCTTAGATAAACTCTGGTGAAGCCCCCGACCCGACACGTCCGAATTCACGATCCCTGATGATGATGACATCACGTCTGCCCTTATCCTGTCGAGCCTACGTATCAGGGCTCTCTCCGCAAGATCAGCACCATATCACATCTTATCTATCTATATTTATCCACTCGAAATATTTTATTAATATTTTAAAATAATAATAATTTTAAAAAATCATTTCCACGAGCCTTTTATTTTACTTTATGACGGATTTTCGTATTCTGTTTAATTTTTTTTAATTAGTTTAACGTAGTTGTATTATTATAATTCACCATTTTCCAATTCATTTATATATATATATTTGTATATTTTTTTACGTGATACGATATTATAAATATATAATATCTCTTTAAAACGGGATTCAGGAAAATAATTTAATGCTCAGGGAAGAATTATAACTCAAAAGCACAATTGAGCAAGATCGTGCGATTTTGTTTCCTAATCCTATGCCTGTCGATTTAGCTCGAGTTAATTTGACTCATTAAAATTAATATTCTTTCAATTACTAATTTTCTTATTTTATAAGATTCGGGCCGAGCAAACTTGAGCATGCTTAAATATTTGCACCTGGATTCAGTACCAGTTATACAGTTTCTCGCTCTAGTAGCGCATTGGATCTAAATGATAGAAGATTGAATCCGAGCTTAATAAAGCCGGTAGACCAAGGCATTCGATCGTGGCACAAATGGGTAATACGGGGTATGGTGATTGTGGACTAAAAATTTGACTCGTTAATTCTACGAAACCCATCCGAGAATGATCACGAATAAGGGAAACCTCGAATTAGTATTTAATCAAGACAATATAATGGTAAAAAAACACTACTAGATGAAATAATTACTAATTTAAAAATAAATAAATTTACAAATCATATATTAATTTTACACTCAATACTATCCACAAGATATATTATCTTAATATCTTGAATCTAATAAAGTATCAAAATATAATAATTTCCTTCGCCCTTTTTGCAGGATCCTCCTACATATTATATTATATTATTTTTGTATTCCTCAATCCGTGACAGCACTCGCGGTGTGAGTAAACAATCATCTAAAGTTAATAGTTCTAAAATTCCCATTACTTCGTACTCGAATTGGTTCGGCCGTCGATGAGTGAGAGAGCGCCGTCATGAATTTTGATCAATTCCGTAAGGTCAGAAATCTGACAGGCTATTTAAAAAATATAAATAATTACTTTAATAAATAATAATTATTATTCCCTTAAATTTTATACTATCTGAATTAGATAGTTGGATAAAATATAACTGAATGCTATGATTTATATAAAAAAATAACTGTTATCGATCATTTGAGCCGTCCTAGTTCGATGTAAATATATAAATGAGCAAGACCATGTACTCTTTTTTTCTTTTCCAACTGCAAATTAACGAAATTTTTTTTATTACTTAAAAGTCAATTAAAATTTTTTTGGGGGGAGATAAGAAAATTAGGTCCGAAAAAAACGTGCACTTGAAAAACGTGACCGTGTGCTCCAAACGGTCCAAGGCTAGCATTTACATTTCTCCGCTATCGCCTCCCTCAGGTCACAGCCTGTCTTCCCTGTCTCCTTCCTTGCCTTTACCTTCAACCGTGAAGAACCCACAAAAGCGCCGTCAAAACACCCGACACCCGCCGTCCTCGCCCTCCCCCGTGAGCGCTGGCTTGGCCTGCACTGCCGCCGTAAGATGGCTGACCGGAATGCCGCCATGGTCGAGGATCCCCAGCGATTGCTCGTGACTCGAGACGAAGCTCCGGGGAAACCCCCTCGGAGGAACGTATATGCCTTCGCCTGCACCATACTCGCTTCCATGACTTCGATCTTAATCGGCTACGGTAAGAGTTTCTTCTCCTTCTCTTCCTTGGCGTTTCATCTTGTCCGAATCAAAACTTCGATGATGGAATCGTTAATTTCATGGTTTCAAATGAGTTGTAGATTACAGATTTTGATCCAGCGATTTCAGTTTCATTCTCTCTCGTCGTCAATCATCGTGTGGACGCTGCAGTCGATTGTGGTTCTCTGCATCCATCGACTGGATTCAAAGACCTGATTCTATTACCTACGGCGATAGTTAACGGAAAGAGCACTCCTTTGACTTTCCTTCCTCCTCTCAATTTAGGCTCTTGTTCCCACACCAGAACCAAGAGGAACTTTACCTTTTTCATTTCTCTCGAGATATTCTAGTTGAGCTTAATTCAGAACACCTGCACTGTCCGGAGATATTGGGAGATTACTTGGCCTTATTTCTATTAGCCATTCGATCTTTGAATTGATCCAGTGAAATGTGTTTTGATCCGTATCTTGAGGTCCTTGTAAGGTACAAAAGCTATGTATTTGATACATATCTTGAGGTCCTTATCAGGCGCAAAAGCTTTGTATACTCCTAAGAGATACTTGAGGAAAAATCGTTCTGGGCATGTTCAAAAAGGATAACAGTAACTCTTGGACGCATCTTCACATATAGCAGTGTTCTCTGGTTGATATTAAAATCCCTTTACGGTACACAATCGTGCTTTTTAGATATATCTTTCAACATCACATACTCTAGACTCATCAAGCCAAGTCGGGTTGATAAATCCTTGATCATACTTATCTTTGCTTATGCACATCTAGATCAATTAAGGGGTCGGCTTGATTTACTATTTCTTGATATGTTTCTGCAAAATTTTGTGTAGATGGTGGGGTGATGAGTGGCGCAGCAGACTACGTCCAGAGAGACCTGAAACTGACCGACGTGGAGATCGAGATTCTCAACGGCATCATCAATGTCCACTCCCTTATAGGCTCGGCCATGGCCGGTAGGACCTCTGATTGGGTGGGCCGCCGCTACACCATAGTGATTGCTGGTGCGGTCTTCTTTGTTGGTGCTCTCCTCATGGGCCTTGCCACCAACTACCCCTTCATCATGGTTGGCCGCTTTGTGGCGGGGATCGGCACCGGCTACGCCCTCATGATCGCCCCTGTCTACTCAGCCGAGGTCGCCCCCGCTTCTTCGCGTGGCTTCCTCACCTCCTTCCCCGAGGTCCGTAATACAGATTCCTGGAAGGCTTGCCTGATCATTTCTTTTCCCCTGGAAACTTTTGTTTCTCAATGAATTTTGATGAATTATTAATTATGTGGTATAGATTGACATCGGGACTTATCGAAAAATCGTATATATTATATTGTGGGGGAGGGAACAAAATTTTAGATTCAGAGGGTGAGTGCAGCTGTATTGATGACTTGATATTAGGATGCGGACAGAACACGGAAGAGGACGGTCCTTTCCACGTAATAAAAGATAAAGGGATAATAATTTTTTTTAATGAAAAGAGAAAAAAATCAATTAAAATAATGCAATTTCTCCCCCTTTTAAATAACAACTTGAATTTGACTCACATAATTCGAGATGATCACCTGGGGAGTTTTACCATTTAACAAATTAAATATCAAATAGACACGTGTTTAGCTGTAACTTTATTATGAAATTGGTGCACATGTCACGGGGTAAATTATTTATTAAAAGGAAATCTCTTATAAAGGTAAGGGATGAAGTTAAATGATATCTACTCTCTTAATTTCTGGGTCCAATGGCCTATGCTCTTGATTAGTTTGGTTTATTATTGATCGAGAATATGGTAGATTTGGCCATGAATCTTTACTTACCGTTTTATTTTTCATTCCTATCTTAAAACTTTTATTATATGAACCTTTTTTCTTTTTTTCTTTTTCTATTCATAGGTGAAGCCTTAATGAAGAATATTAAATGTCAAGGCACCCAACTTATTCATGCTAATGTCTTACTCATTCAACACCTATGCATTTAAATAAGATAAATAGATAGAAAGATTACCCGATTGAAAGACAGAGATGATAATGCAATGGTGAAGAATCATAGTTAATGATAGTTAAGAGTTATTACTCGGGGTGACTAAAATTCACCTACTCATTTTATATAATCTGGTTATGATCTTCTCTTATGAGGTAGGATAACTGATAAATGTTTTGAAAATGAGAATATAATGTTAATTATGTGTGTGTGAAGAAGTCAAGCTAGCTGTTTAATTATCTTGGAATCCTTTGTTTTTTTTTTTTTTTTTACTTTTCTTTTCTTTTAAAGATTTCCTTTCATTTTTCTGATGCACCTGTGCATAAAATAGTCGTTATTGAATCCATAGATCATGCTAGTTTCGTTTTTGAGGTTTATCAAGGGGTAATTCGTTCGGGTACTTGCAGGTATTCATTAACACCGGTGTGCTCCTCGGGTATGTATCGAACTACTTCTTCTCGAAGCTCCCACTGAATCTTGGCTGGCGATTCATGCTCGGTATCGGGGCACTCCCCTCAGCCATCCTCGCCGTTGGGGTCCTGGCCATGCCCGAGTCTCCCCGTTGGCTTGTCATGCAAGGCCGCTTAGGCGAAGCCAGAAAGGTCCTCTACAGGACCTCAGACTCGCCGGAGGAGGCCGAGCTTAGGCTCTCGGACATCAAGGAAGCCGCAGGGATACCGATGGACTGCACTGATGATGTGGTGCAGGTGGCAAAGAAGCAGAGCAGCGGCCAGGGGGTGTGGAAGGAGCTGCTCGTCCACCCGACTCCGACGGTCCGGCACATCCTGATTGCAGCTGTGGGCATCCAGTTCTTCCAGCAGGCGTCGGGGGTCGACACAGTGGTCCTGTACAGCCCACGGATCTTCACAAAGGCTGGGATCACATCTTCCGACAAGAAGCTACTCTGCACCATCGCGGTCGGGTTCTCCAAGACCGTCTGCGTCCTCATCTCGACCTTCTTCCTGGATAGGGTTGGGAGGCGGCCGCTGCTCCTCAGCAGCGTTGGAGGCATGGTCGTGACATTGTTGACCCTTGCCTCAGGGCTGGCTGTGATCGACAGCCACCCAGATGAAACGGTGATGTGGGCGCTCGTTTTGTGCATTGCCATGGTCATCTGCTTTGTGGGATCGTTCTCGATGGGGCTGGGCCCCATCGCGTGGGTGTACAGTTCGGAGATATACCCGCTGAGGCTACGTGCGCAGGGGGCGGGCATCGGCGTGGCGGTGAACAGGCTGGTGAGCGGCCTCACCTCCATGACCTTCATCTCCCTATACGAGGCGATAACCATCAGTGGGGCCTTCTTCCTGTTCGCATCGATGGCGGCCCTCTCGTGGGTCTTCTTCTTCGTGCTGTTGCCAGAGACGCAGGGACGTAGCCTTGAAGATATGGAAGTCCTCTTCGGCAGCTACCATCGCTGGAGGTCCACGGCCAAGATGATGTCGGGCAACCGCGAAGTCGAGCCCCTCATGGCGAAGTCTCCGGCGACAAGAAGAAGTGATGACGACCGGCAAGACCCTACCGTTGGTTGAAAGGGCGAACAGAGAGAGGTGAGGGGCCGTCTGCTATTAAAGACCTCGTTAGGATTGCGATTAAAATCTATTTTAAAGCTGGGCTGAAGGAGTGCTAAAGACAGGAGGAAAATAATAACTCCTCTTGTCATAATCATTTACTTCATTTGAATTTGGGGGTCGTCGTGTCGTCGTGTGGATGATGAATAAGTCTCTTCTTTGGGCAGTGAAATTTCGGGAGGGTGGGTTGGGGGGCGTATCGTGAGGGTTACCCCTAATTAATCCTCTCCAAAATAGCCAATGCGTCTTCTATCTCTTGGGATTCGTCGGACAGTGTATTTTCCATATCAAAGTAGTAGCTCAATTTACGTTATTGTCCCTTTCCTCCTGCAGTGTTGAATTTTAAACTGCTCGGCCTTCGAATATGGGCCTTTTCCAGCCCAAGCCAAAAGGGGCCTCCCTGCCTATAGGATATATATTGTCGAGTCACGGCATCCTACTCGGCATTGGTAAACGAGGGTTGTCTATACTTGATGGTAACTGGTTGGGAGTCCCTTTTGTGTTTATAAATCATATAGATTTATAAATAAAAAAACCAGATTCAGTCCAGTCGACCCATTTAATTGATAAGATTATCCTGACATGGGCTCTCTCCATTCACGGGCTCGAATCCAAAATATTGATCAAGGGCAAGAGATACCAAACCATCTCTGCTGATACATACGACATCACATCGATCAAATAAAGATAAAATTATTATGTTTGAAGAAGGTTTCGAGTACCACATGCCGTTGAGATTTTATGTAAAAATAGGTTCGATCCCTTATGAGTTAAAAATGAGCTTAATATAGTATTATAGTCAGGGAGTTCACACCTCATCCGAAAGCTCGGCGCGTGTCCAGTTGTCTCCCTCATCTGAGATCGGAAGAATTTGATATTGAAAGAAGAATACCTATCTTGTAAAGTGGATCACATTACCATATAAGAACGGATACCGTCACATCTCAGTTTAAACTTTTAAGTGAAAACGAACTAAATTTCTCACGAATTTATGGCCGAATTTAATAATCTGAAACTGCCTTGACTCTCATTTGCTTCGTGTAACCACGCAAGCACCTCCTTCCACCCACCCATCCATCCACAGATGGATGAGAGATAGAGACTCGAGAGCTGTCCGCCTGGCAGACATTAGCGGGGAGCGGTCTTCAGGTGCAGTGCTACAAAATATTTATATATATATATAAAAAAACACATATAAATGAATGAAGATAATTGAAAGGAAATAGAAAGTGTGAGTGACTCTAAGCATGTCAGCAGTCAATGATGAAACCCTAAAAAGGGATTGTTATCATTCGGACACGTGTCTCGTGGGTCCGCTTCAATTATTGTTGCCAGTGGCGGTGCCCGTCAAGCCAGCCGGCCAGCCAGCCAGCCATCATCGGTCGCATTATTACAAAGATCAAATAACATCACATGTGAATTGGCCAAACCCTACCCATTTTTATATATACATATACATATAAAAGCAAATCAAAAGGAGCCAAGGAATCCGAAAACAAGTTGGCAGTTGGACCATTTTCAGTTATGAAATGATTCCTTTTTTTTTTTTTCGGGAGGGTTGCGAGCGGTGGAAATTTGAGTTTTATTTTTATTTTAATTCTAATATGTGAATTTGCTTTATCAAATGAAAATTAATAGAAAATCTAAAAATAAAAAGAGAATGAGAGGATAATGCGATAATAAAGAGGAGAGAGAGACAGGGAGGAGAAAATTTAGAGCCGAGTCAAGCAAGGGAAGTCCTGAGAGTGCAAAATTTTCCGACGCACGTGAATTGGACCACTCCGTCCAAGTGGGTTTCCTGTTGTTGTCTTCATGCGACATGAGACAACGGTACCTAAAGCACCCACTCGGCTTTAACGGTCCATTCTGCGGCGAGGAGTCCACCGTCGACCAATCGCTCCGAGCAGTTTGTGGGACGGTACAGAGAGAAAATAAAAAGTATATGGCAGTCGATCTCTCTTTATCTGATCCGTGTTAACTGTGAATTCTGTGGCCCGTGAGCTACCCACCATTCCCATTCTCATTCCCATTCCCATTCCCATTCCATTCCCCGTCCAGAAGGGGAAGGGGGCAAAATAGCCCGAGAAAGAGATATCCACCTCATCCACGATAGGAAAAATAACAATACAGCATAAAATCGTATAAATATTCGCCTACGTATTTAGTTGTTTTACTGTAACATGTAAATAAACGGGCGAGCCTTTTTGTGTTACTCAACGAGTCGGTTGGAATGATAAACCTCCTATTTCCGTGGATTTGGTCACATCATCATCGCGTGTGTCTATTATCCTTACACTATTTCCTTTATATTGTATTAAAATTTTTACATAATATGATATTATAGCAGGTCAATCCGGAGAAATTTGCTGCACATAAGATACTACTAGAGTGGTACGATCGAGTAAATTGATGATGTGATATTGAAGGCACTGGTTTACTCCATACTGCCTCTAAAGTCAAGAGGAGAGTATTCAAACTGGTTTATTTGATCTTTCAACCACTTAATCCAAAGATGTTCAAGTCGATTTTCTTGTTATAGTTCAGTCAACGAGTTATGTTGTTATCATTAACATTGATCGGATGCTCAAAGTCAACACGATCTTTTATTGTGTACGACAAGCATTTTACTTTGCTACGTAATTTTCTTGATGGAAGTGTAAGATATATTATTTTATCTAAAATATAAAAAATAAATATTTTAGTATATCAATTATATGAATTATATATTATGATATTCTCATATTAGGTTTAGATAATATTATACATATTTACTTATATATTTAGTTTTCTTACTCTAACATATAAATATGTAAATCTTTTGTATTACTCAATAAGTGAGTCGGTCATAATAATAAAATTTCCACTATATGTTCAGTCATATTATCCCAACGTATCTCTATTTTAAATATTTTAGATAACAAGGTCAGGTGTGGTCTAGGTAGTCACACAGGTCGCAGATCATGGACGCTCCCTCGGACTTGACTCGTCCTAATCCGGCGACGTATTGAATCAAGCACATTATATACTTAAGCCAACCTATAATTAGAAGGAAAAAAATGTTAAACTAATGAGGATAGTATGCAAATTCTCTATATTCCTATAACTTTAATTTTTTTTCAACGTTTTTTCTATTTAAAATTCGTCTTTTTCAGGGTTTAAGACAGTCATTATCTCGTGACAGCACCCTCATCCATTGGCCCTGGATGTGCTACTGCCGTAGCCATAGAACATAGCGGTCATGTCGATCCGCCTAACCTTTCATGAAAAGAACTGATTGCCTATCACTGTCCTCAATAAAATCACCATCCCGTACCCAGAAATTACTGAATCTGAAATTCTATCGGCGTATGTTCATTCCATCCACGGCGCTCGAGCTCGAGAGATCCTGCCCGGAAGGAAGAGATGCTATTACTACTAGGTCACGATGATAGTATTATCGAACAGTCTCGGACGACCCGTGTCGATGGATTATTTATTATTTCGAGGAAATAGCATAACATTGACTCGGAGATCATAACCTGAACGCAAAGCCAACGGCACGTAATTTTTGACCATAAATTAAATGGACCGTGACATAATACCAGCGTACGAGAAAACCCCGATTTGTAAGTTTCCCTCTACTTGCAATATTTTAGGGCCTAGGGTTTCACATGAGGGAGGGGACATGCAGCTAATACAATTTGACTTTATTTTGTGCAATTTTTTCTTGGTCTACACTGAGTAAGCACGTAAAGATATCCCTATCGATATTCACATCAACCGTCCTGGCTAGCAGTGGACAATCGTGACTATACATACAGGACCAGAATTACTTTCTTATTTTGTGGTTATATTTTGGATCGTTACTTTTAATCACTCACGTTGGAAAGGCGACTGAATTATGCTTAGTTTTAAAAATTGAGTCGGGCTGGTTGGTTCATCTGGTTCATATAAAAAATCAAATTGTACTGTCAATGAGGCCAACTCTAACTGAACCAGCCGATTCCTTATTCAACTAATAAATCCAATTGAACTGATGAAAAAAAAAACGAGATACTTAACATTTTTAAAAATAAAAATATATTATAAT
>CXYZ01012692.1:4497659-4526092 GCA_900006705.1 Sonneratia caseolaris
TAATATTATTTATTAAATATACAATTTAATTCATTAAACTTCGTAAAATCAAACTTACACAAAATTCATATATATATTTATAACTTTTTTACATTATATACCATGAAATAGCTTTACACACACATATATATATATATATATATATATACCAGTCTTATCCGTACACCTCCATGAGCGAATTGCTCAGGCGTATGACGCCATCACTATATTGCTTACGCGTATGTTAATGAGTGCTAAGTGGCACTTATACATTACTTTTGAAATGTCTGAACAATATAATTACCATTTTACCATTCATTATTTATTTATTTATTTTTAATTATATAAAAAATTTATAAACTAAAGGAATATAAAAATAAATAATAATATTTATAATATTTTAATTATTAGATTAAATATAATATGAATACACCTTTCTCACTCATCAAACTTTAAAACTGTAGCATTAAAACCCTAATCCCAACCACCCCCGGATCTTGGCCCCCCACCTTCACTATCCACCCTTCCCCTGAACGACCTCCCCCTTCAATTTGCTCCCGCTTTTGCTAATTAATTGGGATATTTGTAATACACGAAGTCGAGAAAGATCCGACATTAATTCACTGAGTAGGACCGGGGCACAAACCTGACACGAATGTGAGTATGAACACAAATCCCCAATCTAGGACCAAGAATGCGAGCATGAACACGAGAGAGATCGGAAACAGGACCGGTGAGTTGGGGAGGAGGAATCATCAGGAGCTAGATACGGAGGTGGCTCGGACAAACAGGAAACAATTGAAGGTGAAAGTCATGGGAAGGAACGACCATGCGTGCGGTGGTGGCGGCGGCGGCGGCTTCCATTGGCCAGGTCCCATTCCCGACGATAATGGTTAGGCAGATTGGGTCGCCGGGGGGTGGGCTGCAGTGACGGGTTGATTTTGAGAACAAGGGATTAGAGGGTGAGAAGTGATGCGGAGCGAGAGAGGTCTGCGTGTGTTACACGTAAGTTTTTAATGATGCCACATAGATAATTTAATTGACACATACATAAAAACAATATCCATGTCAGTGACCCATTAACAAAATTCGACTAATAAAGCTTATTTATACAATAAATAATAATATATGTAACTGAAAAAAATTACAATAAAACTTCACTTACTCGTATCCATTCCTGGTAAAGGTATCCCTCACAGAAACTGTGACTGATGGGTTGCGTCGGTGCGTGTACGGATTGGATAGGCTACGAGTATCGGTCACACGAAGAACCTGGAATTTAATACGCTATTTATGATCTGAATCGGTTGGTGTTTGTGATATCAGGATTATACCAATGCAAAGCCGATTCGGGTTTTCTCACCCTGAGACCATCCTACCCGAGCGATTTTCACTCAATTCAGCCAAATATCGGATATTCAGTTGACGAGCGATACTGCCAGATAAAGTCTAACGACAACAAAATCTTTGCGTGGCACGGAATCCGGTGAGTGGAGGATCCTCTTCCCCGAAAATCATTAGGGTATCTGAGAATTCTTCCTTTAAAAGAAGAAGAAGAAGAAGAAGAATATATTTCTTGATAATTTTTTAATTTTTTAGGGAAGATTGGATTCAATGCTATTTACACACCCCCAACAAAAGGAAAAAGAAAAAAAATTGGGTACAACGGTCGGCCTAATCTGTTTCTGAAGCTGAGCTGAGCTTATCTCATTTCTTTAGGGAAAAAAAAATCGTTAATGGAGGGGGTTTTGAGTCCTAATTTATGTATAATTTTTCAATTTCCATGTAAAGAATTTTCTTATACTTATCTACAACTTTTAATTTATAATATTTCTTTTTTGAATATATTATTATTTCTATTATGATTACATATATATATATATATATTTCCCATTTAAGATTTTCCTTTTGAGTGCATAATGCACAATTTTCTAAATTGACCAAACAGTAAATGCATTAGTTACAGAACTTTGCTGGAAATTAGCGAAAATCAACTCCCCAGACTGGAAATAGGAATGCCGGGTGAGAATATTGCGGTTGACTGACGTGGCTCAAATATGGTTATTTATCAATATCCATATATTGGGTAGTCCGAGTATATAAATTGACGTGGGCGTGTATTTGGGGAGTCCGAAGACAGCAAACGCAATCCTCCGCCGTTGGTTCTCTCGGGCTATACAGCCTGTCTTGTCCCTCGCCTTCCTCCTCCGTAATAGACCGTACATAACCCCGCCGCCCCCCGCCTTCCTTCGCCCCACTCCACCAAAAGCCCAGCCCCTCTCACCTCCCCTCAGGCTCAGCCCCGTCGCATTCCTCTCTCCCGGAGATGGCAGAGCACAAGGTCGCAGTGACGGAGGATCCCCGTCGTTCGTCGGTGATCGGAGGCGAAGCTCAAGGGAGACCGCCTCGGAAGAACAGATACGCCTTTGCTTGCACCATCCTCGCTTCCATGACTTCCATCTTGATCGGTTACGGTACGTCTGCCTTGTGCGTTTCCTTCTCGCATTCAGTCTGTCAGCAGCGAAAACCTCGAGGTTGGATTTCCTTTGTCCCGTGGTCTCACCTGTGTTGTGGATTACAGAGTTCAGTACCTCGTCTTCCAATTCGGTTCTCGTTTTGGTCGCTCGTCGTGGAGACACTGCCGTCGGTTGAGGTTCTGTTACAGCGTTGGCTGGATTCGAATATCTGAACCTATTATGATATTGAATATGGAGAGGAGCGACTGTTGAATCTTGTGCTTTTATCTGTTGATTGCGACCGTTCGTGTTCATACTGAAAATCAGAATCAAACAGTCCTTTACCTTTTTCGTCTTGCTGGACATTTCTGTTCCATTGATATTCCACTTGCATGTTCGATACTGATTCGGTGAAATATTGTGTTAATCCGTACTGATGGTGCCGCTAGATCTTTCACAGAAAGGCATCTTTTAAAGATAAAATTGTATGGATATTCTCACGCAAGAGTGGGCCGATACTTCATGTACATGTCTTTCCATGTCATGAAATCCCGATTCATGGTGACGAGTAGACATCGGAATTCGGATCATGTATTTTTAATCTTGTCAATGTTTGTTTATGTGCAGATGGTGGGGTGATGAGTGGAGCAGCAGATTTCGTCCAGAAGGACCTGAAGCTGAGCGACGTGCAGATCGAAGTCCTCAACGGGATCATCAACCTCCACTCCCTCCTCGGCGCTGCCATGGCCGGTAGGACCTCCGACTGGGTGGGCCGCCGCTACACGATAGTGATCGCCGGTGCTATCTTCTTCGTGGGTGCTCTCCTCATGGGGTTCGCCACCAACTACCCCTTCATCATGATCGGCCGCTTCGTGGCCGGGATCGGCACCGGATATGCCCTCATGATTGCCCCCGTCTACTCCGCCGAGGTCGCCCCGGCTTCTTCCCGTGGATTCCTCACCTCCTTCCCAGAGGTAGCCCCATTCCTCTTCCCTTTTAGTATAGTAAGACGTGGAAAGTGTTCTCTGCCATGATTAATTCCTGCAAATTCTTGCCTGCGTCGGATTGGGAAGGGACAGAAGTCATAAGAGATTAGATTCAAAGAATTAGTATTTTACTGGATTGACGACTACGAAAAGAACAAGACAAATGAAGTGGACAGAGCAGCTTCCCTGGTAATAAGAATTACGTAAATATTAAAATAACAATTTTCTTATATTTAAAAAATAAATTATGCACAATTCCATATGGTAGGTCCGTGTGTGCATTCTTGGAGATTTCGAGAAATATTTTTAATATTTTTAATTTTAATTTAATAAGAATAATGTGTAAAAATTTATGATTAATGTGTGGATGCTGAAAATAATAACTCTTTTACCCCAAAACAAAGAAAATAATAACTCATTGGCCCCACACGTTTAATTTTGGAAAAAAACCGTTTTTTGGTAAAAAAATTTGGAAAATTTTTTGTTATCTTTGTTATACAGTTATTTCCTTTTCTAGTTTTAAATTAATGCATTTGCAAATATAGTCTCGCATTCATTTATTGGAAATTAATTCAAGGGGATAGTAGTTGAGAAAAAAATTTCATAAATGAATTGCCCTATAATATCTCCAAATCATACACGTGACTATGGGTAGCATAGCACGTTCTTGTATATATATATATATATATAACATAATACTCTAATCTCTGTACGGTGCGCTCCGTTCGGTCTAGCGTATGATTATGGTACAGGATTAAACTGTAGGGAACCCTAATTTTTAGTATTTTGATTTGAAATTGTTGTGTTTTGTTGGAATAATAGAGTGCTTGGGATTTTCCAAGAATCTTTAATATTTTTGGGGGGAAAGTCATAGTTGTTTAATAGAAAATAAAAGATATAGGTAGGAAAAGTCTGATTTTGTTGGGAAAAGTCTGAGCACCATTGTCAAAGGGGAAATTTTTTGGGGATCGGATTCGGATCAGTACTTTTTTTTTTCAAATATTTTTAAACTATTATTAATATATTTGAAAAGGTACAAAGAAAATAATAATTATATTTTAAAAAAAAAGAGTCACATGAAGATGGTGGAGGAGGACAAAATTAGTGGGCTACAGTGTGGGCTCGGCATTGTGAACGTCTTTGTCATCTCTAACAATTTTTTTTTGCTTTTTTCTAATGTAGCCTGATGTGCTGATCTAATCCGGCTCACTGGATACTACTAAACTTGCAAGTTTCAGGGTGCGAGCTTCCATCACCTACGATTTGTTTTTTTGGATGGTGTTTCTAGGTATTCATCAACTCGGGCGTGCTACTCGGGTACATATCGAACTATGGCTTCTCGAAGCTCCCGTTGAAACTCGGCTGGCGATTCATGCTCGGGGTCGGAGCGATACCCTCGGCTCTTCTAGCTGTCGGTGTCCTGGCAATGCCCGAGTCCCCTCGGTGGCTTGTCATGCAGGGTCGCCTGGGCGAAGCCAGAAAGGTCCTCTACAGGACCTCAGACTCGAAGGAGGAGGCGGAGCTCAGGCTTTCCGACATCAAGGAAGTTGCAGGGATACCCTCGGAATGCAACGATGATGTAGTGCAGGTCCCCAAGCAGCGGAGCAGTGGACAGGGCGTGTGGAAGGAGCTGTTTATCCACCCTACTCCGACGGTTCTCCACATTCTGATCGCTGCCGTGGGCATCCAGCTCTTCCAGCAGGCGTCAGGGATCGACACGGTGGTCCTTTACAGCCCACGGATCTTCACGAAGGCTGGGATCACATCTTCCGACAAGAAGCTACTCTGCACCATCGGGGTTGGGTTCTCCAAGACCGTCTTCGTCCTCATCTCGACCTTCTTTCTGGATAGGGTGGGGAGGCGTCCGCTGCTCCTCAGCAGCGTCGGTGGCATGGTGATCTCACTTGTGGCCCTCGCATCGGGGCTGGAAGTGATCAACAGGCATCCGGACGAGAAGATAATGTGGGCCCTTGTCCTGTGCATCGCCATGGTTATAAGCTTCGTTGGGTCGTTCTCGATGGGGTTGGGCCCCATCGCGTGGGTGTACTGCTCGGAGATATTCCCTCTGAGGCTACGAGCCCAGGGGGCTGGCATCGGGGTGGGGATGAACCGGCTGATGAGCGGCCTCATCTCGATGACCTTTATATCCCTCTACAAGGCCATAACCATCAGCGGGGCGTTCGCCCTGTTTGCGGCAATAGCGACCATCTCCTGGATCTTCTTCTTCGTGCTGCTGCCGGAGACGCAGGGGCGAACCCTTGAGGATATGGACGTCCTGTTCGGTAGCTTCCACCGGTGGAGGTCTGCGGCCAGGAATATCAAGAACAGGAACACCACCAACAACGACAACGTCAACCAGGGTGGTGCTGCTCCTTAGGACGAAGCCGACGACAACAACGACAACAACCACCACCCGTAAATAGCGAGACACTGCGAGTGGTCGGTTGATGGGCAATCCAAGAGGAAGAAGGCTGTCTACCCTAGAGTTCCTTAATGATTAGGGCTCGATTAATAAAGTTATCTGGACGTAAGGGAGTGCAAGGGCGTGGGCAAAGGGAAAAATTATAAAAAGCCCTTTGCCCTAGTGGCTTTAGCTGCCGGGAGAGGCTCTGGTGCATTAGATATAATTCTGAGACTCGAGGTTCAAAATTGCCTCGGGCTGATCCTGCTCACCCGCCCGCCCGCCCGCCCGCCCTCCCCGTATCTTTTGATTTCGTTCGTCTACCATGGCATCCCATGGCATTATATATGGCTTGGAATTCTGTGATATGCATGCTTGTGGTTGAAGAGTTTGCCCTTCTTTCTCTATTAGCAACCTGTAGTTCATCTTGGGTTCGATGGGTGACGTGCATCATCACTGCACTCTCCTCCTCCTTTCCAGGCAGAATCTCGATAGTGCTGCTTTTATGGTCCTAAAAGAGTTTCAGTGGGGGGACACATTGTGGCTCGAAGATTGACGCCCGGTGTCCCCGACTTTTCGCGACAAGAAAAGTACCCACAATGCGTGCTCGCTTTCACGTGCCCGTTTCCAAACCAAAAGTGAGTGCGCCATTTCACATCAAGATCCATCCGTATCAACTCGATCCATAAGTGCAACTAGCACGGGCATGCATTATTATAAATTCCTTCCGATTCATAAGACTCGAATAGAGGGAAAGAAATATCAAGTCACATAATTCTCTTTTAAGCTCAGTAGTGCTTCACACTCGATAGTTAATTGCCGCTAAGCACCTACCAATGAAGGGTAGTCTCCACTAATCTCGGTGCTTCGTTGTACCTTGACAGTCCACTTTAAACTCGATGGTCCACTACACTCTTTTTTTCTTCCCTCTCTTTTTGGATCTAGAAGCAGCCGTCGGTAAAACCTGCAATAATTCCCATGGTTCATAACGTGTCAGCCTCTTATAAATCCGGCGGTCAGCCGAAGTTCCAATTTCATGTGCACGATCGATGCGAAACTCCTTATTGTGATTCGTCTGTGCTCATTATAAAAACAAGAGAGGGGACTAATTAATTAAACAAAATTGATCTTATTTTTATTTTTATTTTTACATTGTGAACTATAGTATCAAATAAACAAAATAAAATTTAATTAATTCAAGTGCAAATTAGGTAAGAGCCAGAGGGAAAAATGGTCATCAAATTAATTAATAGTTGATCACCAAGTGGGTTATTTAAGTTTCTTGGCCACATATTCCATCCATAATCTGCTATTCATCCATCAAAGTAGTCGTGGCAGTAATCAGTAGCAGCGGAGACCTAACGTGGACTATTATTAGCCGCGTCGGATTTCCATTGTATCGGAGTAGTTTTGGCACCACTGACATTCCGACTTTTTTGATGACAAATTTGTAATCGCCGGCAGGAAGTGGCGGTCAAAATCACTTGAAAGCTAAACTTCACGTTGACCATAAATTTAAACTAGAAATGGAGGGGAGGACAGGGAAGTAAGTAGAGGGTGACGATGATGGTTACTGAGGAGTTAAATTTATAATATCTTAATTGTTATAATATATGGATATCTCGGCGTACGGATAGTAGACCACACGTGGCGTTGCACTCTCCCGTGCGGCAAAATCATGAGGCCCGCAGGGCGAAGAGTTAGGTGGTTTTCGGAACGACTGTTGCTGCCGCTAAAGTCCGACACATCTTATCAGGACCAAAATTCACGGCACCAAAGAAGATGCGATCGAGAGATACTGCGTACCTGGGACAATATGACCAAAATTTCATTATTGGTGATAAGGATAGAGAAAAGAAGAAGAAGAAGAAGAAGAAGAAGAAAAAGGTGGATGCTTCCAATTAACATTTCAAGCGAAGTCAGCATCGACCGCAAGTGCTCGCGATTCCGGCTTCGATGTGACTGATCCTCTGGCTTGGTGCGACTTGAATGGTCAAACACGGCACGCAGTGGACCAACACTCTCCTCCATGACTGACGTATCCCTCGAGGGATCGGTTAGATGCAGTTCGTCCGTGTTGGAGGAGACTCTTCCTCGAGACCCAACCCCATGGCAGCCGGTGCCACCGTCGTCCCTTGGTCCCTTCGCTGGAGGTGGCAATCTTGGGGCCCGGTCCAGGCCCAGGCCCAAGCCCAACTGCTTGCCAGGCCTGGTGCCACCGTCATCCCTTGTTGGGCATTTTTCGTGACGATTTCATTGCCAAGCACTTTCAGGCCTGGCCGGTTTGATAGCCTGACAAAATTCAAAATGGTTCTATTGAATTTGTCGTGAGCCAATAGTAGATGAATCCATTTCCACTTAAAAACTTAAACTGATAGGTGTTAGTACTAGACTTTCTTACAAACTCACAATCTTTTTTTCATTTAATTGATGTGGGATCCTATATCTCAATATTCGTCATCACGTGATAACGTGGTCCACTTTACCAGATACTATTAAAGGCCCGCCCTTAACAATTGTTTATGAGTCAGTTATTCTTCTTTCGGTTTCGAACGAGAGGGACAATTGGCTATGAGTTGGGCTATGTTCTTTCGTACTAGGAATTATATCAACTGAACACGAGCTAAGCTTTTGAACTCAAGTCAGGCGATGTGCGAGTTCATTGATTCTAATACCATGTTGAATTCGTTGTGAATCTATAATTGATAGACCCATTTTCACTTAAAAACTTAATTTGATAGGTGGTGATACTCAATTTTCTTATAAACTCACGACATTTTCTTTATTTAATTGATGTGATATCATATATCTCAACAGGTCTCACAATTCAATTAGTATCAAGAGGATGGAAAATGAAAGACATGTTGAGCATTATTCAAGAAATTCGTTCGTCGGGTCCCGTCCGATAAGTACTTCGGGCTACGCCCAGGCAATTACTTCTCGGGTCATCACCTTATCGAACCGTGTAGGCCCGGTCCATTAATGGGTTTGGGCCACGCTGGCCCGGATCAATAAGGCCGGACTGTCCCATATTGCCACACCTAGCCTTGAGGTAGGCATGGTATCTGTTCCTCTCGGCTCGTCAGCCCGCTCATGACCCCGAGCTACAATTGTGGTAGTTGGGTCGTAATGGGCCCAAATACTCTCTGGGAGTTTGGGTTAATTTCATACTTTCGACTCGACCTGCTTTCCGTTTTCTCTCTCACACCCGTGCAGTCAAAATTAGGGTTGCCGGTTCTATAAAGCCGCTCTTTCCGTAAAACCCTAGCACCACCACTTCCTTTCCATAGCTATTGCAAGTTTGCAGCTTTGAGCTGCCTCCCGCTCGCAGCTATGCAATGATGGCTTTCGTTTCTTCTTGCTGCTTCTCGCTAAGCGAAGCTTTTCGTTTCCATGAAACGTTTAATTTGTTGAATGAGAATTTAGAGGACAGCGTCAAAGAACTGATTACCTGCGCCATTCCTTCAATGGGCGTTGTGTATGAGCAGACGCGAGATCTGCCTCAGCCTCCGTTCCTTGGACTTTTCCGTATATTCACTTTACGGATTTGAAGGCTTTCGGAGGCTAAATGCATTCTGTCTTAACTTTCAGCCTCTGCTTTCCTTTCGGTTTTGAAGTGGTTGTGGTCACCACTGGATTTTGAGGAGAGAGGAGGTGATGGAGGTGATGACCCTTTCCCCGAATGATCGACGTTGATTACAATGTGCTTTCAGTTATGTTCCTCTTCGGAGGAACGAAGCCAGTGATTCTGATCCGTCTTCTTCCTCTCCTCCAAGCAATTTATTTCACTCGTCGAAAGGTTTTAACTTCTGATCAGATCCAATCATGTTTTTAATGTGGGTTGGCTGTCAAGCATCTTGCAGCATCGGTTATATTTCAGGTAATGAGAGTGTTAACGATTGACAGCGGATTGAATTCATCGGTAAGCAGACATTATGATGCGGCGATGTTCATTGCTGATGTTTGAACTTCATGCTTATTTTTCTGGACAATGGATAAGCAGTAAATTTTGTTATTTGTGTCAAGTTATTATGTGTTAGTGTTTCTGTGGTCATTGAACAACCAGTTGTGTGCATCGATGAGCATTCCTGCTGGGAGGGAAGGAGATGGATGTGATGACTATTTCCCCAAATGATCGATGCTGATTATGCTGTGCTATTTTGTACGTTCCTCTTTGTTGAGGAATCAAGCCAGTAGTTCTGATCCATCTTTACTTTCCGATATTGTTGTTTTGTTGCATTTCTAGAATTCGTTACCTTTTGTTGGATAATCATGTGAAAAGGGAGTTGAGACTTGCATTTGGGATTCATCAATTTGTACACTTCTCTTTATGATGCTTAGGATTGCAATGGGCTTTGATCAGTTGAGCGGGAGGGAGAGGGAAGTATTGATTATGCCCCCAAATGATCGACGCTGTTTTTTTCTGTGCTAACTCATAAATTCCTCTTTGCTGAGGGGTCAAACCAGTATTGCTGATCCTTCTTCCTCCTCGGAAAGTTGATTTTCCTCAACCGGTTTATTTGAGTTTTGGATCTACCCAACTTTCTTATCAATGTTAGTGATTGCAATGGATGGACCATGGGGAGGTGGAATAATATTTCCTCCAGTAAAAGAGTTGATTTTTGTGGAACTCTTTCCATATGCAGCATAGCCAATTGCATTACAATTTCTTTTCCCGTTTAATATAATGAGTCAAATGTGTGAGTTTTTGCAGAATCCATGCTTGTCTTTTCATTATCTGAGGTACCTATTACCCATCTCAATCATTTTTTTGAGATTTGAAATTTGTATAACATGTGTGCCTTGTTTATGTGCCCCCCTGTTCTTACAGGGTATTTACAACCTGTAGATGAATAAATCTTATTCTGTGAACAGACTATATGGTTGGTGACCAAGTTTATGAGGTCAATATGATATGGTTAATGGTGGAGCGGGAGCCCGTTGTCCGCCTGAACATGTAAAAAAGAACGAACACTTAATGTATCTACTTGTTTCTTCCAGTGATGGAGATTGTAGCAATGAATAGAGCCAAGCTTACTAGATGCATGGTCATGGGGAATCAAGGCCGTTGGTGGCAAAGTGAAGCAGAGCGACAGTGTTGACATATATGGCAAGTTAGGTGCATGCCTTTGGATCGATGTAACCATGTATATCCCTGTCTTGCGTGTTCTATCTTATCTTGTTCAGCTTACATATATTCAGTCATATTTACTTAATTCTGTTTGCCCCTCTAGCCTTGATAAGCTCTTGTTTTGTCATTAAATTGACTGCCGTTGTCTTGGACATGTCTAGAGAATGATTTCCCAATTAGGCGATTCTTACTGATGCACGAGCAGGTGAAAATTACCTTAAAGCAAACTTGATTATATGAAGTGAGACGATAGAAAATCAAGGGCAACATTGATTAGTCTAGATGGTTCTCTATCCCACGAGCAATCTAGCCAAGCTCTAGTCACTGCACTATACATTTCTCGACTGCACAGGCACCCAGATGAGATTATCGACCGGGAAGATGTGGCACACTGGAGCAGACCGTGGCTCGATGTTGAGCACGTGGAACGACACATGGTCGGTGTCCCACTTGGACGTGTCCATGTGGCAGACCGCAACAGCCTCTACTCTCTCCCCGTTAGGTCCCCCGAGCGAGATGTGATACAGTCTGTTCTTGCCCTGCAGCTGGCTGTGGCAGTAGAACACCGCGTACGGGTATGGCATGGGGTGGCACCCTATCATCCTGCGAGCCGGTATCTGCATCAAAAATGGAGGAACCGCATTAGGCTGATGGCATATAAACCAATTTAGTCTCGAACTTAGTCTCTCGAACACCAGGCATGAGCCATCATTAGTTAATAGTAATAATACTAAGCAAATCAATCATTGATCCAAAAAAAGAAGGCAAATCAATCTAGCTATTGTTCTGCTAACCTGCTCTGGTGTCTGCAGAATGGTGTAATTCTTGAGGGGGCTGGCTGTATTGCTCGTGGGGCGGTAGGTTGTGGTCAAGGCACGAGACTCATTCTCCGGCCCAAATATCCGGCGAGCTCTGTCGATCATCGCCTCCAGCGATGTGGCGCAGAACTTCACCTCCCCCTCGATTGGCTCGAGCTCACACTGCTCAAGGGTGTACGCCATGGCTTTGGCCTGAGGGGAGTGCTCGGAGAAGGAGAAGTAGTCCAAGAGCCACGAGAGCTGAGACGATGAGAAAGGGATGGACTCGGCTTCCTCTCTGGGAAGCAGCCGAGGGTTCTTCGAGGGGTCCGGTTTCGAGGCGAAGTATAGGGGCATCCTGCTCCCGATCTCAAGATCCTTAACGGTGAAAAAGATGCGGAGCGACGGATCCGTCTTGTAAATCGGGACATGGTGTTCTGCATCTTGCTCTTGACCTCTGCTTCCTGTGATTACATTGGCTTTCTTACCATCAACCTGGAAGAAATCATCGACTTCTGCCTCCCGATTGACATGCTTCGTGATGTCGAATGCAGCAGCCTTATCGTCGACTTCTTTGCAGTTGGATCCCGGAGCCTCCCTCCCTTGAGCAGAGCACTGTTAAAACGCACACCGACATAATCAAGCTGAAGAACTCAATCGAATCGAAGCGAAATAAGTTACTAAACATCCTTGCAGAAGCGTCGATCATGGCTTCCTGAATCTTGCTGAGGAAGCCATCCACCAACCACTGCTATCGGCCTGCAGAAGGCCCTCAGGGAATGCGTCATGGAAGATATGGCTTACAAGCAAAAAGAAAAACAAGAAGAAAAACACCAGAAAACAAAGCATCTCTCTTATGGATAATCATTAAGCACGCCCCTTCAAGAATTACTCCTTTCCTAGCCGGGAGCTAACACGGCCGATCAAGAGGAAGAGGCTGGAGAACCAGATTACCAGCAGAGCGAGTTGGAGGAAGAGGAAGCTCCATGAAGCGCGAGCAAGGGCCATCGTTTCTCTCTGGGTGCTTGAGAGCCTAGCTTCTCATGCTTCGGATATATGCCTACATGTATACTTAACGGGACAATTCATCCTCCATCTGAGAAAACTGGTGAACTAATGGACAAATCTTACAGGTCTTGTCTTCTTCTCTTTTTTGTTTTTTTCTTAGCTCCTCAATTCCTTAAATTTGATTAAATGTGATTAATTCATATTTAAATTCTAGAGTAAAATTATTTTAATAATATGTTTTCTATCAAAGTTATATGGATCAGTGATGGCTAAGTTGAAGAAATCCTAACTGATCTCAAATTCAACCATAGAATTGATGGGACTCGACTTGCCACCGCTGTTCAGGAGTCAAAAGATGGCGCATGGTGTTCTTAGCTACGACCGTTATCATTGCATGTGCGGGTCCCAGCATCATTTCACCTTTGACTTCTACCAAAGTCTTTTTTAACAGAAAAATTAACTAATTTCTTTGGCGTGCCACCGAAGTCGAGCCCTGTGACGCACTCTCCGCCCGTCCAATATGATCCCGAGCGACGATTTCACAAATACATAACAATATTGGATCGGAACTATTACTAAGAATGTTAAATGGACGGTTGAACCGATTCAAAATGAGTTTGAAATTATCTGATATGATAATGATTTGACTTATTAAACATAATATGTCGATTTAGTTATGCGTCACGGTTTAAGAAATCTTTAACTGGCTCGTAGTGTCAGCCGATTTGAATTGGAAACTGCGGTTCTTTCTTCTTCTTCTTCTTCTTTTTTTTAATATTTAAAATAAATAATAATTATATATATTTTTAAAATTGAATCAACAAATACTTAACTATTAATTGTATAGTTTTTGACGATTCAAACTAGTTTCTTATCAGCTCCGGACTAGTTTAAAGAGAAAATGTGTCGAGCTGGTTCCGGTTCAACATGCATATTTCTTAGACTCAACCCATAACTATTCATCAACTCATTAAGAGTAGTTACGTGCCGGTTTAAAGGACAAACCATGCCAATTTATGATCAAACCGGCCCGTTTAATATCTCTAATTATCACTATTTTCAAATTAAAAAAAATGAAAAAAAAGATACCAATTCCCATCATCATTCATGCATATGCATGACTAAATGACCAAATTTTTGATCAGCCGAATTAATGCGTCGCTTTCGAGTAGCAGAACACATGCAAGATCGATCACGTTATCTGAATATATTAATTCAACCTCCTCTTACATGCATACATACATATGTATATTATAAGCAATGGTTATGGTAGATATACAAAAATATGATCGGCACGTACCTAATTACCTGTTTGTTCCATCTTTGCAGGTCGTTTAATTTCTCTTGCTGATAAAGTGTCCCAGCAGAAATTACGCAAAGTCAATGATGTGAGTGGCGGCAGGATAAGCTTGTGGCATGTGGGTCGGCAATTTCTCGGGGGCCAAGCAGGCATTGAGGTTCATGGGAACAGGAAGGAACACTTGCAGCTGTCAGAGACAGTGTGAGTGAAAGTGACAAGTGTGTGTGGTTTGAACTTTGAAGTGAAGCACCTTCTGAAAATTAGTAGTCGTCTGCATCAGATGTCACTGATTCCCTGCAAGTCAACTCTAACCAGTGTTTGAAATTCTGAGCCCAATTCTCTTTCTTTCTTTTTTTTTTTCTTGAAATTGTTTTCAATTTTTAATCGGTAGTGTGTCAGCATGACTCAAGGTCTGCATCACCCTTCTCATGATCAAGCCATCCCATCTGTATGTACAGAAACCGTAGGTGACATTTCTTTGCAGCCATATCTCTCACCATACCGTCGTCTAAGGCACAATCTGTAGTCGTTTGCTTGCTGATATGGCAGACACAACCGTACCTCATGACTCTCTGTGGCTGAAGGGTTTCCTCGCTCGATGATGACTGATGCTCTACAATTTCAAGGACTGGACATTCATTCCACTGAAGCCAGGCCGTTGTCAGGGAAAACAAAAATTTAAGCCCATATATAAATCAAACCGATGAATGGATTGGTTTTCAACACACAGTTTTCAGCCAATCAATACAATCTGTGTGCCAAGAAAATGATTAAATATAGCACATGCATGTAGTAAACGCCGTCAGCTTATAGTGTAATAATGATAATGATTCGTCGATCGAACATGACGAGCCATGATCATGGCAACGTGCGTAGTAGGTGAAGGGAATCACTGACAAAGGCTGCTCGAATGCAATGTATCTGCTGGTTGTTTCAGCTTATTCTTTCTTTCTTTCTTGCCGTTGTTTGTTTATTCATGGATTTATATATTTCGAAATTTGGTCAACATTTTGGGTATCGATGTTTGGATATTGGATGCCCGACATCTACGCCCCATGATAACATTTGGAGGGATCATTGCGTACGAACATTATTCTACACGCCTAGAGAGAAGATACGGGTACTGTTTCGAGGGACAGTGACACACATTTCTGCAGTACGAGATGAAGAAAACTCTGACTTTACCTCTCACGATGGAATTCCGTCTACCACCGGTTCCAATCAACACTGAGTTACAGTTGCCAAACCCATAATTGATCCCTAAGTTAACAACAAAAAAGCATACCGGGAATGCATGTCCTTTTCAGCCTCAACCTTTGACTGTTGCCTGTCGGCAATGTGCAAAGAGGAAAAGAACAGCAACAACCCACTAATCGTAATCTTTCGTGGTGAGTCAAAGTGCGGGAGAAGACGACACATCTTGCTTTGGTCAGCTCTGCTTTTGGATCCAGATGCGAATTCAATATCACCAACTAGATTTTTCTTATCCTCCTGTAAATGCCTTTATTCAAACATATTTCGATCGTGAATGTATACAATGCTTGGCATTTGTATTTATAATATGCTTCTGTTTGGCCTTATAAGTCGGAGTAGTCACAGCTGAACGAACAGCCCCACCTTCCCTCAGCAAGAAACTCAGAACCACCAACAAGAAGTTATTCAGCCATGAAGCCCTTCATTGCTTTCACAGTCCCCTTCTCTCTTCTCTTGGTAAGAAAACATTCACAACCTCCTTTGGGTTCTTAATTTCGTATCTTGATTACAGTCTTTGTGCATTCAACGAAGTTTTTCATTATCACCATCTGTTTCGTGTTAACAGCTCGTGAGCTTAAATCATGCGAGAAAGGACCCTGCTGGGGACTACTGGAAGATGATGATGAAGGACCAGCCCTTACCAGAAGCAATTAGAGATCTTATGGTTCATCCTGAAAGCCGATCAGTCAGTATCCCTTTCGTTAAGGATTTTGACATCAGACCGAACGTCATAATCTACCACACTCATGCGGATCACGAAGATGGCAAGTCCTCCGACCCAAGGGAGCTTAAATCGGGACTTAATGATGTCTCGTCTGCAGAAGACACGAACCCGGCCCTGAAGGTTCCTGACCATGATCAGAAGACAGAGAGTGATTAGGTGCCTAGGAGTTCGAATGAATTGGTTCATATTGACAGAACTTCATTTCCTGCAGTTTGTTTCTCTGATCATGTTAGTTGGGGTTCTCTGATATCTTTTGGTTCACTCACTCATTTAGATCGTTGTTAATTGTTCTGCATGTTCTTACTTCAGTAGAAACTCAGTGGAATACTACTGCTGTTGGATGTGTTTGGTGTAGGGACTATCATGTTACTCATGTACATCCCGTAGAAGAATTCGCACCAGGTTTCTGTCATTTCCATCGGGCACTATATAAATGTGACACAGTTTATTTTTACTTTATCCGACATTGAATCTTCCTTTGATTCCTAAGCTTCAGACTAGCATATATTTGTACTCAGCAATCAGATGAAGCAATGGTTTACCAGTCACTACCTGGTTACCTTGTTTCTTAGTGAAATCGAAACAAACTAGCTAGTTTCTTTCTCGACCGGCCAGATCTGACGATCAAAATTCTGAAACTACAAGAAGATTGCTTCTCAATCAGGGCTGTATGTTCATGCAGGGGTTTGTGTTCTGCAGAAAAAAACAGTAACTTCAAGACACACGGTGTTCGTTTGTGCATAGTCTCAATCATTAGTACGCATCAGTTGCTTTCCACTCGATTTCTCACGAAGCATCATACACTGAAAGAGTATTCTGTGCATGATGCTTTGCGTATGTCAACTGGTTATAATTTCATAGTTCTCTCCAAGTTCTTGCTCAGGGTTTTAGGGGGGGAATGTGAACAGGAGAACGCCGATTGAACAGGCTTCAAAACCTCGACTCTCAGTCCCAGAATTTAACACGCTGCCCTCTTCGAGAAAAAGACTTGAGTGATGCCTTGTGCTACATCAGTCCATTCATTCATGGTGAATTCAATCTCTTCAGAGACAGAAGTGCATATACAGTGCATGAGAAAACACACGAATTTCTACTTGTTATTATCAGCAACATATGAGAGAACATGAACAGGACAGGAAAGTCGGAGATGCTGTGCTTTCATTTTTCCCCTCAAAATTTTTTGATATTAATCAACCGTTGGTTTTTCATGGGCAGCTGGATTCAGTCATCTGTCAAAGCAGCAGAATCAAGTTGGAGCTCCAAGATTCAACTCTTATGGTGCCCACCATCTAAATATTTTCTGCATGCACTCCTGCTAGCTATTTGGTAGCACATTACAGCATTTCTAAATTCTAATTCATTTTTTTCATTCATGGTGCTTAGAACTCGAGACTGGACATGAGGTCCCCAGCCATCCAATCCAACCTAACTCACTTTAGTTCCCATCTTCCCACATTAATTTTTCTTGAAAAGGCTGAAAATCCTTCAACTTATGATCCTGGAGCAGAAGAAAAATGATAGGGAAAAGCAGCAAATGGCAATTACACAAGTTTGGGATCCATTTTGAGATGACAAACAAATTCAGTATCATTATGCAATATATTTGAAATACAGGGACTTAATTGAAATTCACAGGGAAAATGAAAAGACGAAAAAGAAAAAAAAGTGTGAAATTGGAAAGAGGTAAACAAAAAAAACCCCTTCCTTTACTCCGAACATCTATCTACACTTGAAACCAGCTAATTCCCCCGGAAGGTCCAAATCCTTCGTGATGGAAGACTGGCGCCACGACGCCGGAACCCCACCGGCGGCTAGTGGCGAGTCGCAGTCGGCGGAGCTGGGCTCGGCGCGTCGACGGGGGGCTCTGAAAAGGAAGGCTAGTGCCCTCAACTTGTCCAATTCCTTCTTAACGCCGTCGAAACGAGCCACCCGCGAGAAGAGCTCTAGTCTTATCACTCAGATCCACAACGGCCCCTTGACCAGAGCTCGTCAGGCCCCCAGCAACCTTGGCCCCGGGGCTTCAAGCGCTTCCCATGCCTCCACAGCGAAGATCGAGGAGAAGGTCCCCGTGGTTCCTCAGGAGGTGCTGGAGGCGGAGGCCGAACGAAAGGCTATTGAGGAATGGGAGGCGCTGGAGGCTTCGGTCGAGGCAGAGTTCGAGGCTCTGAGGTCTCGCGACCCTAACGATCATGTTGTCCCGAATCACTGTGGTAAGTGGTTATTTTCATGGTCGAATCTCTCAATTGCGTGTCCGATTCTACTGTTTCTTGTTACTGAAAAGCATGATATGTTAAAAATCCTTCCTTTTTCACCGACAGCTTCTGCAGTTTGTGCTGTTTGCATAAGAAAATGTGGGATAGGAAAACATCGACAATGATTGTCTGAGAGCTTTCTCTTACTAAATGCAATGCCTGAGAGAGAGAGAGAGAGAGAGAGAGAGAGAGAGAGAGAGAGAGAGAGAGAGAGAGCTTCCTTTAGTGCTTATGTTAGTGTCTGGCTTATGAATTCCATTTTAAAGAAATGTCCTTTAGCTCTAAAACGTTCTTTTATATGTAGGATGGTTTTCGTGGACAAAGATTCATCCTCTTGAGGAACGTGCATTGCCATCTTTCTTCAATGGGAAGTCCGAGAATTGGACGCCGAATATGTATATGGATATACGCAACTGTATCATGAAGAAGTTCCATGCCTGCCCGAGCATGCTGCTTGAAACGAAGGACCTATCAGAGATTGAAGTTGGGGACTTGGATGCAAGACAGGAAGTCCTGGAGTTTCTGGATTATTGGGGCTTGATTAACTTCCACCCATTTCCTCCAGCTGATCCTAAAATGGTTGATGCTGATGGCAATGGAATAGCACACAAAGATTCATTGATTGAAAACTTGTATCGTTTTGAGACACCAGAATGGTGTCATCCCATATCTCAAAAGAATAATCCTGCCACTCCAGCTGTAATATCAGGGCTTCTTTCGGAATCAGCAATTGCTGAAGAGATGGTGAAACCTGAGGGGCCTTCTGTTGAGTATCACTGCAACTCCTGTTCTGCTGATTGCTCAAGAAAGCGCTACCATTGTCAGAAGCAGGTTAGTTGTAGTATATCAGGATATATGGTCTGAACTATAGAAGCATGATGCTTTGATCTTGTAGAATCACATTAGTCATACAATTGAAAAATGTTAGTGGTTCAAATACTGGATACAACCTGGAGTTCATGCAAAATATGCAAAAGGATACAACCTGGAGTTCATTAGGAATAATATAAGAAAAGAAAGAGATCCAAAGTACTAAAACATATTGGATGGCTTTTTTATTTCCTGATATTCTTGTTATGAGAATGCTGCAGGTTAGCTCATACATTATTTAGTAGATTGTTGTTATTACTTCAGCACATGGACATAAGTGAAATTTGTTAACTCTGTACAAATGAAACTGAATTCATATGAACAGGTTCTTATGCTGTTTTTTTTTTTTTTTATTTATTTCATGAGTTGATTGAATTTTCTCATCAAATGTATGCTAAGTTTTATTTGGTGGCTTTGTTTAGAATGATATATACTTATTTTAGGTGTTACGAGCTTATTTATACTATTGATTGCTGACAATCCTTGTATTTTGGCAGGCTGATTTTGATTTGTGTACAGAATGCTATAGCAATGGGAAGTTTGGATCAGGCATGTCTTCATCAGACTTTATTCTCATGGAACCTGCAGAGGTACATGGTGTGACCGGTGGAAATTGGACAGATCAGGAGACGCTTCTTCTACTGGAAGCACTGGAGCTTTACAAGGAAAATTGGAATGAGATTGCTGAACATGTTGCAACCAAAACAAAAGCTCAATGTATATTGCACTTCATTCAAATGCCGATTGAAGATTCATTTCTTGATTGTGATGATGATGATGATGATGCAAATCCCAAGGAAAATGTAGATATTGCTTCAGTCAATGATGAATCATCTATTCCAAAAGACGTCCCAGAAACAACAGAGAGCAAGAATAGTCCAGGGGAGAGTAAAGCACAGATATCATCTGATGAAACTGGAAAACCTGAAGATGTTAGTACACCTAAGGTTGAAGAAAAAAGAGAGAGGCAACACGCTGAAGATTTGAAAGTTGGTGAGGAAACTTTGAAGGCAGAAACCGCAAGCGAAGTTAAAATAATGGATGAGAGGGATGAAAACTGTGCTGTGATGGCGCTTAAGGAAGCGTTTGAAGCTCTTGGTTATTCTCCAACACCTGAAAACCCCTTATCATTTGCCGAAGTAGGAAATCCTGTCATGGCTGTGGTGGGTTGATTCTTTTGGTGCTTGTATTTGGATAACATCTTATTTTAAGCTTACAATTATTTTTATTAGATAAAAGTGCTTCTCATTTGTCTTTCCAGATGAAAACCTGCAGTCTGAAACCTCAGGCCTCAAATGTTTGAAAGGGAAAGAATAGTTTTATCATGAAAAAGAGGCCTGTGATATGAGCTATAGGCGATTCTGCGACCACAAACAGAAATTATTTGCTAATGATCCTACTTGGACGTATGACTTACAAAAGAAATGAATGTGATCTGCATTTTCATTAATCTGGCTTCTATTAGTATCACACACACACACACACACACACGTATGAGAGTCTGTGTGACTGAGAAATTGTTATCGGATTGGAATTGAGGTATTCAGCCACTAGGCCTTAAAAACTTACCACAATTTCCTTCTTCTCAACTTTATCTATTCTCTGGTGATTGATTCTCAAATTGGCTGAGATTTTTTATTTATTTAACATTAATCTATATTTAACTTCTTTCTAGCATGACAACATGGATCAAACTATATGTTATTTTGCTTTCAATTACATTGTCAACCTACTGCCACGAGTTCAAAATTTGACCAGATGATCTTCCCCCTCTTATAGGCAGGATTTCTAGCACGATTGGCAGGATCTGATGTTGCAACTGCCTCAGCACGTAGTTCTCTAAAATCCCTCAAGTTTGACTCTCCTGGGATGCAATTAGCTTTGAAACATTGCTTTATTTTAGATGATCCCCCAGATTGGAAGAAGGATCCAGCAGGTTCTCAAAGGTTTGTATATTGGCTAGACATTTTGTTCTGTTGTATCAGTCCTGGGGTATTTCTGATGTGCCTCAGAAATGTGCAGTGTTGCCACTGGGGTTGATTTGGACCCCCAGAAAGATGACAAGGAGCAAACAAATGTGAAAGAGGATGATGGGGGAGCTACAAAAGAATTGAATTCTACCAGTGAGCCTGCTGGCCAAAGTAATCAGAAAGAATCAGTCTCCTCCGAGCTGCCAAAAGGCCAAGATTTGGAAGAAGATGGAAAAGGAGTAGAGACAACCAATCTTTCAGGTGGGGGGAAGGATGTAGAAATGGCCACTGATTCTTCATCAACAGTGAACTCTCAGAAGCCAGTAAAAGCAAATCCGAGTGCGAATTCCTTAGACTCTACTAGGGCATCAAAGAATAAAGATAAGGGATCTAAATCTCTACCTGCTGACAAAGATGAGAATCGGCATCCAGTTACATCAGTTGAAAATGAGCTGGACAACACCACAGTTCAAAACAGAGCCCGTATTCTCTCCACCCCCCTCTTTTCCTTGTGTATACAGGCCTGTGTTTGTGCATTACTTTTGTTACAATGCCGTAAGGTGAACTGAATGTGTTAGGAAGCAATATGCTATCATAATTGATAATTAGTACTTTTGGGAAGATTTTTCTTTTTATATTTTTTTCCTGGATCTGTTTTGAAAAGGTTAATATTATCAGATTTGATGAATCATGGCTAGTTTAGTGTATGGATGGAAGTTGACTTAGCTGTATGATTGATTCTGATGAATGAATTTTTTTTCAACTTAGAACTGCTGGATCCTAGATCATCATTAGTTATATAAATTATTTCTCCCTTTCAGCAGCTGAAGATCAAGAAAAAGACAGCAATAAAGTGAACTGTGATGCTGCAGAAGAGAAAGATTATCATGATATTGATAGAGTAAAACGTGCAGCAATTTCTACACTTGCAGCAGCAGCAGTGAAGGCAAAGCTTCTTGCTGACCATGAAGAAGACCAAATTCGACGGCTCTCTGTTTTCTTGATAGAAAAGCAGGTATACATATTTCCTTGATCCAGTGGGCTCTCTCTACATGCTCTCCCACTTTCAGATGCTTTGACACTCATTTTTTCTTCTCCTGGAATCTCTACATTCACAGTTACATAAGTTGGAGGCAAAGCTGGCTTTCTTCAATGAGATAGAGAATATGACCATGAGGGTTAGGGAGCAATTGGATCGGTCAAAACAAAGACTTTACCATGAGCGAGCACAGATAATTGCAGCTCGCCTTGGAATTCCCCCTTCATCTTCTAGAATTCCTCCACCAATGGCTATGAGCAGAATCCCAGTGAATTCCACAGACTTGGCTCCAAGAGCCCTGACTGGCATGCCTCCCCTTATACCGGCTCTTGTGAGGCCGTTGGGCAATTTGCCCCCAAAACCATAAGCTCAGGTTCATGTTGGATCCAGCTCCACATTCTGGATAAACATACTGACAAATTTTCTTGCAGAAGCTTGAGTAAATGCTTACTGGTTGACTCATCCCTGTTGATAACTTCATCAGATATTGCCAAGTGAGCACTATATTCATCATGACTCTTGAGGGTGTGATCTGTCAATCTTCTAATTTATAAATCTCATGGCTATCATAACTGGAATGCTCCTCAAACTGGTCAAGGCATGGTTCATGGGTTTTGCCGGATGTTTGGTGTATTAAAAAATCATACTGCTGCAAATTCGAAAAATTTTCTGTTTTCTTGTTGAAACATGGTTCGCGGTTCGGTAGGAGAGAAGATTCGAGACTTGTATTGGCTGTGATGGGAGTTCAATGATTCCGTATGCGTTGATATTTCATGTTTGAAACTGCTCAAAGATGTCTGATACAGAAGTGAATCTAGTTCAGCTGCCTTCTTGCACGGTCCGTCAGATCACTTTTTATTTTGAATGATGAAAAAAATTGTTGCTCCCACTGGTATTTGTAGTGACTCTGATGCTACGTGCATTGTTGTTCAGGTCTTCTTGTTTAGGAAATCTACCCTAATGTGCTAGCCTGAGGCAGTGTCGGTTGACGTGTTTCTTTTTCCTCTTCTAGGAATCTTGTCTTTCTATCCTCAAGCCATTAGATTAGGCCTTCATTCGATCGGTGTTTGTCTCTTGACAAACGTTCTCTTATGTTGGAAGACCCGAAGCTGTGTATAGTGATTTCCATTGCATCATCCGATTCCAAAAATGCATTGATAGATTATTTTTGGGGAGTCCCGAGAACATTTGGATGGAGGAAATAACAGCAGAGCAGCAGGTTTTAATGGGTTTGGAATGTTACACTTCTCGAGCAGCGGCTCGAGTTGGATTCCATGAAGAACACAGCTCCCTCAAGCCAGCTGTCTCAGAATACAGCCAGATTCATTAGCGATGAGATTTGTTAATCCTACAGCTCATTTAATTTATTATTGGTAGCTTGTAGGGTTGTACATAGGGAACCAAAGAACTAGATTGAACTGTAAACTGAACTAAATCAAATCTAAAAAATTAATATTAACGTGATCCGTTATTAAATTTAAATTATCTGATTAATTAGAATGGGCTGTTGGATATATATTTTTTTAAAAATATTATAAATATAATAAAAATAAGATATTAAAAATAATTATATATAAGTTATTTCTTTATTTTATAATATTTTTTACGATCTTATATTAAATTCAATTTTAAATATTCACTCTTATTAATTTTACATATTTAATTTATCTTTCATTAAAATTTTTTATAAATTTAATATTTTGTTATTTTGTTATTTTAATTTGATTTATATTCAATTTATCAATTTTTAATTATTAAAAAAACATTTCAAATAAATTAACCGAATGATATAAATGATCCGATGGGATACGGTACCCGACCCGACCCGACACATGGACAACCAGATGGAATAAGTGCACATTGGTGAGCACGAATGAAAATGGAACAAACTCTGCATCTGAACCACTCCTTCCATCGGTAGAATGAAAGACCACAAAATAGTGTTGACAATGATAAGTCTGACATAAATTCAGAACAACTGAATCGCAAAGCTCGCAATAACCAAGCCGAAGTAGAACAAAAAAATCAAGACATACTCGGGAAACCAGAAGAAATAGCCAAACATGCACAAGCATGGAGCAACCCCAAAATTTTAGCTAAAGTTAAATTATCACCAAGAGGAAATAGACGAAGAATATCAAGCTCCAAAGCCAATTAAGCCAGTCGCACCACAGGTCGAGGACATGATTTAGTGGGCAGCAGCTTCATTTAACCCCCAGAATGGGAGACTGGAGTGGTCGTGAACTGTCCATCTTTGAACGTATGAACATACTGTTGTGGCAAAGCATGCTCTACCTGCAATATAATAGAAAGGGCCCATCTTTAAACATAGGTGTTAGCACACTCCTGCCTTAACACGAGAAAGTACCCTCAGGCACTGGTGAGAAAAATAGCAATATCAACAACAATCCCAACCTTAAGACATCAATACATCTAGACTCTGACAACTGTCACGAGGACCCATCAAAACTTTCCTAAAAAAGGCAAAAGGGAAATTATGACTACTTAAGGCATTGCGTGATTCCATTATTACAGCAAGTGCCTATGATCGATCCAGATCCCTGAAAAGCTGCACAGTGCCTGGGGGATTCAAATTACCAAGGATAGTTTGACTCCAATATTTATACCAAAAAAATGAGCTGAGATGCTAGATTTCTCATGTAATAGTCATTCCAAGGCAAGAACGTATACATATATTTTCTTTCAGTGTTTTTTCACACAACAATTTGACATTATACTCTAACGTGTGGTCTCTGGACAGAAAAGATTTTCAGGTATTCCTAAATCTAATCCAGGAAACAAAAAAGGGACACCAGAGACCTCACAAATCCCAAACCATGAATTTCATGCATAGCTCTCAATATGCAGAAAAAGTCTCAAAATATTTGATGGTAAACCAAAAAAAATTTAAAATGAGCAACATACCCAGTCACCATCGGGTTCAGCACCAGGTACCAAAACATTGATCTCACTTGATTTGGCTGATGTTATGGATGAACCCAATGAATCTTTGCTCAAATACAGTTGACAGCCAGAAGTGTTATCTACTGATATTGTAGGAGCTGAACCCTGCAATTGTCAGAACATATAGAATGCCATTCTCCATTCCTCAGATATTTGTCCTATACGGAACAGATGAGACAAGAATGAAAGACATCAGTTTACTCAAAGTGAAGTGTAAATTTCTACCTGGCATTGCACTTCAACCCGATTGCAGTTCACAATCTCACAAGCAGCAACAACCTCCTGTATTTTTAATAATAAACCACATGAAAGATGATGCCTGTAACATTGCTCTTCATTTGCATTATATAACATGAGTGCATTATCTTTGGACTTGTGCTTACTGCAAATACAACACCCATCTTGGTGCACTTGTCAATTGTTATGTTGTTAACTTTTCCTTCAAGTAGCATACAAAGAAATCAGCAACTCAAAAGAAATATTATAGAGGAGATTAGGAGAAGCATCATTTATAGAATGAGAGATTGTAAGAAGTATCATATACCCTGAATCTGCAAGACGGAATCTTTGCATCCAAATACGTATACTGACTGCTTTGCATCACAGTCATCAATGACCAAGTTCTTTCTTCCAATCTGATTCTCCACAACCCACCTAAAAGGAAATTCAATAAAATTTACAGATCAGTTACCCAATTGCAGGAAGCACCAATAACAAAAGCAACAACTTACTTGCGACCAGTCTGCAGCTCCAATTTTGGGGGGCCAGCCTTTGAAAAGGATGGTGAACTAGTTCGACTTTCCTTTTGACCCGCACTAACAACTCCAGATCTATCAGTTCGGTTCTTTGTCTTCATATCAGCCGTGACCTTTCTCAGACCTGCGTAGCAAGAATGTAAAATCATCAGATAGCCAAACACATCCAAAGAGAAACTTCAAAAGAGGGAGAAACTTACCAGCTGTGATAGATTTCCCAGAACCAATTTCCTGGAAAACAGCAGCCATCCCCTCCTTTGGATGTGATGATGAAGAAGGAGAAGATTCAGAACTGAAAAGTGAAGCAGGTGGAGGAGGTGGAGGTGCAGGTGCACCTGGTGCTGGAGCTTTTGATGGAACTTTTGCAGGAGCTGAGGTTGCTGGCTTGCCGGTAGGACTCCATACAGGACCCAAAGGATAAAAACTCTTGACGTAGTCCCTCAACCCAGGCAAATAAAGTTCTTTTAGAGCCTTGCCCCATTCAACATGATTCGAGTCTTTGTTTCTGTACTCCACCAGCACCTGCAAAGCAAAATCTCAACATTGGCATATGGGAATTTTATTATCCTACTCCACCAGTTGTTACAATCCACAATGAAGAGGATGATGTTATGAGTTATGGAAGGTAAAACCAAAATGATTCATAAGAAAGGCTGGTGAAATACTCTTAAATACATGCTGCATGATGTAAAAACTGAATCAAATGCAGCAAAAACGACTTTTAGGTACTTTTGTTTTCTCATTCAAATTCATCGATTCATAAGGTCTTCATAAAACTGTTACTTTCATAAGGTGAGCAGTGAAATTCCAAAAATTCTTGATATCACATGCCATATTTAGATTTCATCTACTTCAGAAAATCACATTATGGATGGGGAATACCTTGTTATTATAAAATTCAGCCATCTGCCAACTTTCTTCAACATGGGCAATAGGCATGCTCATACCTTGAACAAAAAGGAATAAAATATATTTCAAGGCAATAATATAAGTAATCACATTATGTGCTTAGGGATGCGAAAATGCAGATCACCCACCACAATCCTTGCCAGTATATGCGATCCATGCCAAGGCCGTGAGACTGTCTGCTACAGTTTTCAGGTGGTTAAAATAGTCAGATCGCCTGCCTTCTGTCAATGCATTTGCTTTCGTTATCACTTCATTCAGTGGTGCAAGAAACTGAGCCAATCCCTGAAGATCAGGTTTCTGCAAAGCACAACAAAACACAGAATCATCTGTCAAGCATACATCATACGTACAACTTCTGAGACAAAGTATAATTCTTTACAGTATTAAGAGTTTTAGAAACAATTATAATTCTTTACAACTCGGGGTCAATACAACTAAAAAGATCAAAGAAGTCCTAGAGGTTTGAGATCTATGTTGCCAAGTATGTGAAGTGAATTCATATATCTCGATGCAGGTGTAAGCTCAATGGACAACAAAGGAACAGATCGGCAGCAAATTCCACTGAACGCAATAACATCATTGTTGAAGAAGGCATAGGTGAGATATCAACAAAACACTGAGACCAATCATAATAAGCTGTTCCTCGCAAGGTCAGAGAGAACAGTTACATATTTTAAGCTGATCGAAATCATCAAAATGGAAACACAGACATTTTCATAGATACTGCGGAAATGTACCACAAAACTTCACAAGGAACAATCTTGAGAAAAAAAAAGGGTAATTCCATTAGAAGGAAGAGGCACCAAGAAGTTGCCCATCAACGGGAATAATACAAATCTACAAAATAAAATATCTCGAAAACCACCTGCGTCTGCTTGATTTTGATGAGGAGCTCCTTCTGAGCAGAGAAAGCCTCGTGGAGAATCTTCGTCACGTCCAGCACCTGACCTCCGATCTTCTCCGCGGCGCTGGAAACCCTACCCACGTACTGGGTCATCAGATCGTCGAAGGCCAGGATAGCCGGATCCGAAGCGGAAGCGTCCAGGTCCCGGGAGGCATCCGCCAAGGCCGTGCCCCTCGCCGCGGACATGGCCTCGAGGCGGGCGACGGCAGCCTCCAGTCTCTGAATGAGCTTCTCCTCCATTGTGGTGGTGGAGACTCTGCGGTAACCCTCTCTCGGAGCTGTCAGATCTTATGGGAGCTTGATCTATCTGACTGAGCGGATCTCAGGTACGGGAAGGGGAACGACGGAGAGCGATGGTTGTGGTGGTGGTGGTTTATATGTTCATCCCCCAGTGAGGGACACAGGATGAGTCTCTCTCTCCTGCCGAAAGTAGTGGAAGACATAATCTTTGCCCTGTAAATTTACCCGGTAAAAAATTGCAGAATTCTTTAAATTATAATAACTATTTAAAATTATTTTATTTAAATAATTTATTCACACCACCTGCTTCTTCTCGGTCTGCAGTAGAGCTGAAATTCAGGTTAATACATGATTTTTGGACCGTGCTGCTACAGTATATTATCTCAGTTAATTTAAAATTTCAGCTGAAATACTAAAATTTTGTGTTCTATTGGAACTAAAAATGAATCATATAAATAATATTTTTAAAAAATAAATTTAAATAATTTATATTT
>CXYZ01012692.1:4526389-4572350 GCA_900006705.1 Sonneratia caseolaris
ATAATTATTTATATATAATTAATTATCATATAAGAAATTTTCCAGAATTTTATTATTATTATAAAATTCATTTTCGTAATTCTCTTGTCAACAAAAATTTTTTTGGAGTCATGTCGGTATAGCACAATTTATTTTCGAGCCGTGCCAAGATGGCCCAAACTCTTAGTCGACAAAAAAATTCTAGCTCAGGCACTATTTTTTTATACTATGCCCATACCATACCAAATTTTAAGACCTCTCTAATATGGAGTATTACTCAAAGCAGTCTATCGGTAATTTGGTAGCTCTCTGCTGGAGCTTTACATGACAAAATCTTGATTGCTTCTGATCTCTATTGTCTTGTACGGCCCGAGAAAAAGCCACTCGCTGTGAAATGAGGCTGAAGCCCGAAGACGCTGAATTGTTCTCTCTGGTTGATGAGTAGCTTTACTGTTAGATTGGAAGGAAGCAAGGTCTTAAAAGAAACTAGATATTATGCTGAGGTGCAGAGCAGACTGGTACAACAATGTTCCCCTCCAGCTGCAATTTAAGTAGCACTTAAACAGCAAGTTGAACTCGAAAATGAGCTACAAAGATAGCAGTGGAGCAAACTGATATAGGCTAAGTCACGAACGGAAGAGTTCCTGCCGAGATTCAAGGTTTCTCCTGCAAATCTCATCCTGTCAAGTAAAGGAAGACAATCAACGTGTTGTACTTTTCCATATCGAAGAATGGAGAGGCATCAGTAGAAGATGGTGGTAATATATCAGAGAAAGTTCAAAGTAGAATGCATTACGGAGCTTTTATATTCTATGCACTCTTCCTCCAAAACCTTGGGCCGAACTTTATCACGAAGAAGTTGTCTCGTCTGATGGTTACGCCTTGTCCTAGAACCACACCGATGACAAGTCTGCTTGCAAATCCCATCAGAATGATTTTCCAATCGAACTTGAATAGACTGCTTGAGTCTCGGTCGTTCATAGAAGGTGGGTGGTACTGGGGTCTCAGGGCCTCCACACTGGTTCGACAAAGGATCTCCACAAAGTCTAGAATTCCCTCTGTAGGAACTATTGTCAAAGGCACCGAATTGCTTCCCTCGAGGTATGGGACCTGATAACTGGTTGTATGATACCTTGAATACTGCAAGGAAAGTGAGCTCTGTCAGTTGCTGGGGGATCTCTCCTGAGAGCTTGTTATGAGAAAGGTCAAGAGTTTCCGAATTGCCTAGACCATCCAGGGCATGAGGGATGCGGCCTGTGAGACGATTGTTCGACAGATTGAGAAGATGGAGCCCCTGTAAGCTACCAATATACTCTGGGATCTCCCCACTGAAGCTGTTGCTTGAGAGATCGATTACGGTTAGGTACTCCAGGATCTTTGTGTACATCATCACAGTGCCTTTGTTGATTATTTTCATGGTGTAATCATACTCTCCAGCAAGGAACTGAAAAAAAGTGAGATACTGTATAACAGATTCACCAAGATAGCCATGTTGGCTGATGTTCAAAACTCTCATTGCCTTCCAACTCTGGAAGTAGTCTGATGGTAAGAGACCTTCAAATGAATTGTACAAGATGTCAACAATCCGCAACATGGGAAAGCCAGAGTCATAGTTAGGTCTCGGTATCGCCCCCTGAAATCTATTAGACCGCAAAATCAATACGCTTAAGTTCGCAAGGGAGCCCAACCAAGATGGAAAAGTATCATCGATCATGTTGTTCCCGACATTGAGAAACTCAAGCTCAGTGCAGTTCACTAGTGACCTGGGCAGTGGACCTTCTAGTTGGTTGCTGCTAAAATCTATCATTCTCAAGCTACATGTGCTTTTATTCCAATGAGGAATGCTTCCATGGAAGTAGTTGTTGTGCAGATTCAACACTGTCAAAGTCCTGCTGAGATTGGTCAAGCACAGCGGAATTGCACCACTAAAGTTGTTATTTGCCAGATCCAGCACCCGTATAAGGCTCATATTGCATATCATCGGCAGTATTGTTCCAGAGAATCCATTGACAAAGAAGAAATTAATGGTTTCTGGAGGAATTTCAGGAAGTGCTCCTCGCAACTGGTTGAACCTGAGATCAAGAGTTAAGAGCTGCTTCCAATGCTGAAACACTTGGAAACCCAGTAAGAGAATTGCCTGAAATATTCAAGCACCTCATATTTACAAAGCTCGAAAACCACCTGGGTATCTGCCCAGAAATGTTATTATTTGAAAGATCTAGCCATGTTAGATAATTTTGGTATCGTAGGAATTCGGGGAACTCAAATAAGTTGCATGAGGCCAAACCTAACGTGATGAACAAAGGGTGAACGGTCCCATTTTGCTCGGGGAGCAGTGAGAAATTATTGAATGATAGGATTAGTTGCTGCATCTTAGGCCCTGAAAACAGTAAGTTGGTTGACGCTTAGATCTAACCGAGAGAGTTGGAGGAGGTCCCCCAGGAACGATGGGATTTGGCCAGTCAATTGGTTTTCTTTCAAATCTAACTGAGAAAGTTGAGTAGTCCCTAAGAAAGATGGAATTTGTCCTGTCAATTGATTTTCAGCTAGATGCAAACTAGAGAGTTGAGTCAAGTTCCACAAGGAAGATGGGATTTGGCCTATCAACCGATTCATGCTTAGGTCTAACTGAGAGAGATGATAGATGTTCCCCAGGAAAGATGGGATCTGGCCGGTCAAATGGTTGACGCTTAGATCTAAAGATGAGAGTCGAGTGAGGTTTCTGAAGGAGGATGGGATTTTACCGGTTAGCTCATTTGCACCCAAACTCAAAGCAGTGAGCCTCGAGAGGTTCCCAAATTCTGGTGGTATGGCCGAGAAACTGAAGTTGTTGGCTGCGAGGTTGAGACTCTCCAGGTGAACGAGACGGAAGAGGCTACTATTGGAGTTGATGGAACCGTAAAGACATGCGTTGCTGAGGTCGAGTCCGATCACATGACCGGTTTGTGCGTTGCGTTGGACTCCACTCCAGGTACAGCAGTTGCTGCCTTCTGGATCCTCCTCTACCTTCCACGACTCGAGCTTCCTGTAATCTCCCACCAGCAGAAACTGGTATTGGCAGTACTCACGGCCTTCCTTCAAGCTTTGCTTGAGTTCCAATAAAGCCGACCTCTCATCCTCATGGCACTGCAGTGCAGCCCGAGAATCAACTGTGAGAAGATGAAGCACTAAGAGAAACAAGTGCACGGGCATGATGAAGAGCTCTTGCTGTGAATGGCAGGGAAGCGGCTGAAGATATGTCTGTGAATTCTTGTGGGATTTTTAAGGAGGGTGAAGTAAGCAAGGTTTACGCCAATCCCACTAATTAAGAAGATATAATTGAGCTTTGGAGCCAAGAAAATATGCAGCAGTGTCCATCTGTATGACTAGGCAATCAAACGAGTGTGGAGAAGTCTTCAAAGGACATATTCTACAAGGATATTGATAGAGTCAAAGTCAGCCGTCTCCCGATGCAAGTCCACAAGCGGCAAGACTCTAAGCAGATGGCCTTTTTTTTTTGTTGGTGTTTGACCACATTTGATTGACCTTAATAGAGTTATCGATGATAGGATTACAATAAAAACAATTGACTAAGAGATAAATCTCAAAATTAAGGATTTTATCTATTCGCATAATTCAAATCTAGAATTTTAATTAAAGGAAAAAAAATGTCCAACCATTTAACTGATTCACGTTCGTTAGTTTGTGATTTGTCTGGTTCTTGACAAGCTGAGCTTGGCCCTTGATAATTCAAGTTTTTCTCTTCTTATAGTAAAGCTTTTCTAATTCATTCCAAAAGTCAAGAAGTAGAGGAACTACTCCCTCAAATGATACACAACAGCTGATGGTCAAAAGCACGACCCGGCCTAGCTAGATCATGAGCCAGAGTGTTCTCAGTTCCAGGAATGCATAGACAGGACCAATCCAGCAACAGACCAGCAGAAGACCAAAAATCAGTAGAACACGAGTACAATCCCACGAGGGAGATAATTTCCTATTTATAGATAATACTAAATCATGGGCATCATAATGGAAGATAGCAGAGGACCAGCGATATTTCACTACCAAACTAGCTACGAGACATAAAACTTTAGCCTTGGTTTGACCAGAGGATTGAGCATGGCCTTTCTTGTACCAACTTAGGATCCTCCAGTGATGCTGAAATGCAAACCCTGCTGAGCTTGTTTCTGTCATAGTCCATTTAGCATCTGTATACATGTGGGCTGATTCTCCTTTATCTTCCGCCAATCCTCCTTCCTTGCCTGTCCCTGACCTGGTTCTTAAGCAGATGTTGTTGTCAAAAAGTCTCTGTCTGATGCTTTCGTGGAATCTCAATTTTGTGGAATCTCAATTTTGTTCCATTAGATTGAAACTCTTGGTAGAATGAATCCCACATTTGGTTTGAAGCCATATGTATTTGTCACCGGTAATTGATGATCCTATAGAGATTTTGAGTATATTATCAATTGAATTAGTGCCAAAGAGTTCCATTATTAAATCAAGGTTCCAACCGTTTGCAGTGATCAGATCTTTGACCAGAAGATCATAATTTATTATCACAGAATCAGATTTGGGATGAGGTTGTAAGTTTAGAAGGCCCTGGATCCATGCATCATTATAGACTCTGATATTATTACCGTTCCTGACCAGTTTACAACAATTTCTAACAAAGGTGTCTTTGCATATCTGTAAACTTTTCCAAACTGGAGAGCAGTACCTTAGATTCCTACCTTTGGTTGGAATTTGAAGTTAGTTGCCAAGTCATTTTTAAAAGCATTGATTTATTGATATCTTCAGTCCTTCTAAAGCTTAAACCCACCGTACATTTTGTTTTGTTTTGTTGTCAAAGGGTGCTCAAGCCAATACTAGCAAAATATCTTCCATCTTGGTCAGCTTTACCCCACCAAAATTCTCCCACTAGTTTGTCAATCTGCTGGCAAGTTTTGTTTGGAAGTCTAAAAGCACTCACAGTGTAAATCACAAGGCTATTAAGGACTGAATTGACAAGGGCTGTTCTTGCTGCCCATGATAAAGTTTTTGATTTCCATCTGGCTTGTTTGCTCCTAGTTTTGTCGAGGACAGATTCATCAAAAGAACCCGACCTTCTTCTCTTATGGAGCAATGGGTTCCCTTGATAATTACCTTCTGGTCCTAATTTTTTCTTGTTAAAAACTGACTTAATGTTGGCTTTGTTGGAGTTACTGACCCTTTTATAGAAAAACAAACCGGATTTGTTTAAATTTACAACAAGACCACTCCAGGCACAGAATGTTTCTGAGATTGATCTACATCTGCTTGCTCGTCTTGTGTGGCTCTAGTTAAGATCATGAAATCGTCCGCAAAAAAGTAAGTGATTGAGAGTATCATTTCTTTTGGAGATTTTGATGCCCCTCGATTGACGTAAGGCTTTGGCTTTATGGAGGAGTCTTGGAAGAATTTCCCTGGATATGATGAAGGGATAAGGTGAAAGAGGGTTACCCTGCAACCCCTACTCAGCTTAAAAAAAAAAACCCTAAACTAACTTGAGTTAGGAATTATTTAACTTAATTATATATCATGAATTATCCCAAAATGGTTTGTCTAAAATTATGAAACATAAAAATTTTATATTTTAAATCTTTTTAAAATTATTTAAAATGAGTATTACTTTTTTAACTTTTAAAATTGAAATAGAAAAATTTTAAAAGTTGATTTATGGGGTTTTGGATAGTTCAAGTAGATTTTGTAATGGTTCCCCACTAGTTTTACAAATGGTTTAAGGTAGTCTTCAAACAATTTTAAATTGATTTAACGAAAAAATATGTCATGTCGATTTTAGTTTAATGAACATATTTCTTAAACTCGAATTGTAATTATTTATTGACATATTAAAAGCGGTTACCAACCGGTTTAAGAGTAACTTGAGCATGTTATGGGTTTTTTTAGTTAATAATTCACCTCCTAATTTTTTTCCCACCTGTACCCATTTGGTGCAAGAACCAGCTTGTACTGGTTCGGACCTGGGGTGCATTAACCTGTTAGGATGCAACCATATCGCAAGGATGCCCTCCGAGTTTATGTCGGCCAGTTTCGTGTCTCTGTCTCTGTCTCTGTCTCTGTCTACACAATTAGAAGGCAAAATGTCTGCAGTGGAAATTATCCTGTGCACCAGGTTCATGTACCGCACAGCGGATGCTTCATCCACTCTGCTCTGAGAAAGCGGCACGTGGCACATGCACCCGGGCGGTCCCCACAAATTCCCAAGCAGAGGGCAGATCCGTCATTTCCACTCCGCTCTGAACCGGGCTTGTATCCGGGAACCGCGGAGGAGACTTCAACACCTCTGACGCCCCGTCAGGGTCTCCATCTCCACGCCCCGCTCTCCGCAGTGCACCCACGCGCACACGCGGAAACACAGGGGTCCATTGTACTGCGTCCGCGTCGTCTCGTCTTCTTCTTCTTCTTCTTCTTCTTCTTCTTTTTCCTCCTGTATGGAAACTGTGCGGCCTCCTGCAGTCTCCGTCTCACATGGCAGAGAACTCACAAGGAAGGAAGTCGATGCTACAACTTCCTCACAGTTGTGCATCGAGACCTGCGCACGCGCTCTTCTCCCGGTTCGTCTCGTTCTGAACCTTCGCTACTGTTTAGATTCGGGGAACTGATTCGGTTTCCTTCCTCATTCGTCCCCCCGAATCTGCATTTCTGCTTCGCCAGCTCCCTTTCTCTGACTCTGTATTCGTCGGTTAAAGATCCATCGCATCACATTTGTCAGCTCCGATTCCTCCGAGCTTCGAGTTTATGCCTTTGAGGTCACGCTTAGTTTTAGTTTGCATCTCTGTCAACTTTCCTTGCTTTTCAGGTTTGGTGCCGGACTACAACTTTCCTTTTCCAACTACGACAGATGTGAACTTGTAATTCTTCCAAAAAAAAAATAATAATAAAGAAGAAGAAAGAACTCACCTGAATGCTGATTGTGCATATTTTGTTCTGTCGTCAACGGGAGCCCTTCGTAAGGATCCATGTTACTCGGATGCATTAAATCAAACTAACTGGGGAGATATTTTTCCTATTTATTACAAAAATTTTGTCTTTGTTTGTTTCATGCATGAAGTACATGTCCTAGAAGCTATTTAACGTTGTAAATTGTTGATTTGGTATTTAATAGCAACGGACAATTGCATGATACTAGGGGTTCTGTATATGCTGTGCGGCATTTATTTTGTCTACCGTTATTTCTTATTAATTTCTAAACTTGGGGATCCAGAACTGGTGATTATAAGGCCGAAGGAGCAAGATGAGAAGGGGTCACCGAAGCAGTTTCCTGCGATCGGGGGAGCTTTACTGGCTTGTTATCAACTGAGAAGTTTTCAAGGTAAATTTGAATGTGATGAATTTGTGATAATGCTGTTTCTTTTCTGCCTAGTGGTTAGAATTTCTTGGAGTAAATAATTAATCTTCTCAACTGGCAAAATTGGTGAGGAAGAGAGCGATCACTATAGATTTTGTTTGTGCATGATTTTGGTGTGTGTCTGTGTGAGTGAGAGAGAGAGAGAGAGAGAAAGAGAGAGAGAGAGAGAGAGAGAGAGAGAGAGAGAGAGAGAGGACCTTGTTTATGTGAGCGAGGAAAGGTGGGAAGAAGGGACGGGGTGGGTGAGCAAGATTGGGACCTTGTTTATGTGGACTTGCGTTGTTGGAACTGAAAACAAATGTGCATTTCTATTTCTTCAGATCCAAGCATAACGGTAACCACCATGGAAAGTTATCCATCCTGTCACTGAGAATCATCATGTTGAAAAGGGTAGGATCAAAATGTTGATGAGCCTAATCTAACCACCATGGTTGCTTATCTTTGCCATTCTTTTTGGCTTGTCTAATGGTACCCATAATTAGCATCTTATTGCTGATAAAATTTTGTTATCATTTTTCTTTTGGGGATTGTATCTTTCTAGTTTGGTATGATAATTACCCATTGTTAGCTTCTCCTGGGAGATAATGTGTATAATGACGATTGCAAGAACAAAATTTTGCTATTAAAATCTAAGACATTTTTCGCTCTAGAAAGCAATAGTGAATAAAATGCTCGTGTGCTGTCAGTCTGTTTTTCATCATTAATGCTTTTGGTGTATGGATCTGTTTGAGCTTCATCTTTGGTAAGATTAGACAGGAGAGTGAGAAATCGGGCAAATCAGTGGGGAGGAGCTAACAAAGATGGAGAAAATGCAAGTGATGTGTGGTCGTGAGGAGAAGATTCTGGTTTTGGTGAGACTGAGGCCACTGAACAAGAAGGAGGTTGAGGCAAATGAAGTAGCAGACTGGGAATGCATCAATGAAACCACAATCCTGTATCGAAACAGCCTCAGGGAAGGGTCCCTATTTCCATCTGCGTACACATTTGGTGCGATACTCTTTGTCCATCTAGTTTTCATCTCTATGTCTTTGTTGTTTTTAGATCTGATATTCCCATGTCAGATTGTCAATAATTGTTTGAACTCATAAAAATTGTCTTCTTTCACTGTTATTGGTTGTTTGTTCGTCGGATTCCAAAATTTTCTTCTTGGTGGAGAAATTATTCCCCTGAATATCTTGAACAACAACTAAATGAATGTGATATGTTGATATATTCTAATCTGATATTCTTTAATGCTACCATACTGACATCATAATCACACTATCTATTGCATTTTGGGGGATAGACAGAGTATTCCATGGTGAATGCTCCACGGGGCAGGTGTATGAGGAAGGAGCCAAGCAAATTGCTCTCTCAGTTGTCAGCGGCATTAACTGTATGTATAGCATAGTCCCTGGTTGCCTTCCATGTCCTGCTTATTATACTGACTATGAATCTTACTCTGATTCTTTCAGCCAGTATCTTTGCATATGGGCAAACAAGCAGTGGAAAGACTTACACCATGACTGGGATAATTGAACAGACAGTAACTGACATATTTGACTACATACAAAATGTACAAAAATTTTCTGTGTTGCTGTTGTCCAAGTTTTGTTGTAATCACAAATTTTCCCTAGTATAATGAATGCACAGAGATTTTTTTCTTGTGCTGGCAGCATCAAGAAAGAGCTTTTGTGTTGAAGTTCTCAGCTATTGAAATCTATAATGAAGCTATTAGGGACCTCCTGAGCTCTGAGAATACTCCACTTAGACTGCGGGATGATCCAGTGGTATGTACATGATTGGTTTCTCATTTTCTTTCTTGCGCAAAGAATGTTAATCTGATTGTTACTTTAATCAGAGAGGTACTATTGTGGAGAAAGTGACAGAGGAAACGCTCAGGGATTGGAATCACTTCAGTGAGCTTGTTGCCATTTGTGAAGGTAACTGAACAAGGAAAGAGCAGGGTTGAAGTTTGTATTTTTTGAAGTTGTGCATTTTTAGCATTGAATTGTATCATTGCAGCTCACAGACAAATTGGGGAGACATCCCTTAATGAAAGAAGCTCTAGATCCCACCAAATTCTCAAATTGGTAAATTATTTTTCCTCTTTTTTTCTCTGGTATATGAATCTTATTGGCTTGCCATTGGGACTCTTTTTTCTCCCCTTTTCCGTCAACTCTGATTAATAGTTCTCAATGCTGATTCCTGCAGACAGTTGAAAGTTCTGCTCATGAATTTTTAGGCAAGGATAACTCAGCCACTCTTGCAGCCAGTGTGGTATTGTTTCAACCTTAAATCTCCTATAATATTGGTCTTTTCTGTAGAGTATCAACTGGTAGATCCTTCACTTCAGTTGCCTTATTTACATTTTGCACGACATGCAGCATTTTATTGACTTGGCAGGTAGTGAGCGAGTATCTCAGGCATTAGCTGCTGGAACAAGATTAAAAGAAGGTTGCCACATCAATCGCAGTTTACTTACCCTTGGAACTGTTGTTCGTAAGCTGAGGTAAGATGAATAGCTCATGGCTGATAATATTTTAACTGTCTTAAATCTATTCATGTAGATGCTGCATATTAATATCTCTATTGTGGATTCCCTAGTATAATCCTTTATTTTCATTGTAAAAATTTCACTTTCTCCTCCTCTGATGTGAAGATGAAAAGTTGGTTTAAGGTCAAAATTTTAATCATGCTCATAAATATGATGTAGCAAGGGGAGAAATGGACATATAAACTACAGAGATTCTAAGCTAACAAGAATACTGCAGCCTGCTTTGGGCGGGAATGCTAGAACAGCCATCATATGCACTTTGAGCCCTGCACAAAGTCATGTGGATCAGACGAGGAACACCCTTTTGTTTGCTGTTTGTGCAAAAGAAGTAACCACAAAAGCACAAGTGAATGTTGTCATGTCTGACAAGGCTCTGGTCAAGCATCTGCAAAAGGAAGTGGCAAGGTTGGAAAATGAACTGCAGTGTCCAGCACCTGCTTCACTGAACTGTGACTATGCAGCGTTAATTAGAAAGAAAGATATACAGATTGAAAAGGTTATTACTCTCTCAAATGATTCTATGATCTTTCCTTTGAAGGTGAATTTTAAGACTGTACTCTTGTTATTAGTTACAGTTTGTGGATGCACTGAAATTAAGCATCCCTTCTCTTTACTGGTTGCTTGATTCTGTTTGTCTCTTTATTAAGGGGGATCACATATTGTTTAGTTAGCTGTTACCTTGCCAAAAGTTGTTATCATTCTCATCAATATCTTCGTTATGTGCTTGACAGTAGATTTCAAACTTGTCATAATGGCAAGTCATACATGATCACTAATATTAATGGCTCATTTATCGCAGATGGAGAAGGAGATTAGAGAGTTGACAAAGCAGAGGGATCTGGCTCAATCTCAGGTTGAAGATTTGCTATGTTTAGTTGGGGATGGAGATACTAGAAAACCTGTATGTACTGCCGATTTTGCCAAATTGTTAAAATTTGATAAGATGAACATTTTTCCCTTTATACTTTAATCCTGCTTTTGCTTTCCTCTTTTACAAGTAAAAAATGATCATCTCCCACTCTGGCAGGCTGAAGAACCATGGGAGGACAATTGTTCTGAGTCGGAGTCTTCATTCATGGTCAATTCATTTGGGCAGAATGCAAGAATGAAAAGGTTCAATGGAACTTATGAAAATGGTGTCACAGAAGATAATGATGCCACAACCAGAAATGGAGAAGATGATCCTGATGAGTACTGCAAGGACGTTCAGTGCATTGAAATGGGAGAATCAACAGAAGAGAATACAATGGAGTTTGGAGTAAATGGAGATGCTGCTACTCAGACCGTAATATCAGCAGAATTACATGAACATGGAGAAGGAAGTGAAGTTCAAAATCTTTCCAATTATGAAGTTCTGGAGCAGAGGCTGAATGATGTGCAGGGGACAATCGATTCTCTGGCCTCTCATCCTGATGAACCATCTGCTGAATCCATGGGAGCAGAAAACATATCAAGTTCTAGAAATTTCCAATTCAGTAGGAGCACGAGCCATAGAGGTAATGCCTTGAATGGCTCTGCTTCCCTGGGCTTTGAGATGGAAAATAGTGAAGCAACTCCTCCAAGTGAGTTCAAAAAGGGTTTCTCTGGCAGACCAGAAGGAGTTAAAAGGAGATTTCTTCCCTTGAACTTTGGTGAAGGGACTCCTCAGTTGTCAAGAAACAATTCACAATCTTCCATAGGAACTGCTTCCATTGCTCCAAGCGTTGGACCAACTGGCTATGAGGATATCACCAGTTTCCAGACTTTTGCTGCAGGAATGAAGGAAATGGCCAATGGCTATGAAAAACAACTTGCCAAGAAGGTGAGAAATTCTAATATTTGGTAAAAGAAGTTCTCCAGATCTCATATGAGATGATTATATGGCCCCAACTTGATATTAATGCCAAATTTTTGTTGTTGCTGACAATATCTATTGGAATATGTGAATGATTTGATTCAGTTTCAACATGTGAATGCTTGGTAGACTATCTCCTTGTGCCATGATTATATTTTACTCCACATGTAGATATGAACATCTGATCTCTTTGCACCCTGACAGCTTCTCTGAATATCGATACTTGTACTTCTTCAGGATTCAAGTGCAAAGAATGTGAAAGATGTAGCATTGGATCCGATGCAGGAAGCTTTTGTGGGTTCTGCTGATTGGCCCATGGAATTTGGGAGGCTGCAGAAAACAATAATTGGACTTTGGCAAGCTTGTAATATGCCACTCGTCCACAGAACCTATTTCTTCCTGCTCTTCAGAGGTGATCCCACTGATTCCATTTATATGGAAGTCGAGTTCAGAAGACTTACTTTCATGAAGGAAATGTTTGCAGATGAAGGTCAAGCCATGCAAGATGGAAGGGCTATCACTCTTGCTACAAGGTTTTTCTGATTATTTATCTGTTGAATGTTATACTGCTAGTAGCAACTTGCTAGTTAATGATATTGGAATCATGCTGACTCGAGTTCAACTTTTATATGCAGCCAACTGTTCTAAGTTTTATTTTCTAAATTCTAAGTAATAATTTTGCTTGCTTGATTTTGGACTAAAAGTTTATTCTTTGCATTTCTTTCCTCCTCAAAAAGCATTTCCATTCACAATACTCGAACCCAAGACTCTTAAGGAAGGGTGCCAAACCACCTCAACCTATGCTGGTACATTTTCTACTGTTATTAATCTGGTGAACTGAGCAATATTTTCCCATGTAAACAGCTTTAAGGCTCTCCACCACGAGAGGCAGAAGCTCTGCAGGCTGATGAGGAGAAGACTGTCAGAAGAAGAAAGAGAGAGGCTCTTTGAGAAATGGGGGATCGGTTTAGGAACAAAGCGGAGGCGGCTTCAGCTAGCAAACCGCCTATGGAGTGAAGAGGACATGGACCATGTAGTGGAGAGTGCTTCGATCGTTGCAAAGCTGGTGAGGTTCACAGACCAAGGTCAGGCTCTGAAGGGAACTCTTGGGCTCAGCTTCAGCACTCCTCCTAGTCGGCGGAGATCGTTCAGCTGGAAGAATAGCATGGCTTCACTTATGTAAGATCATTTCTTCTATCCCCTCATATACGAGTTTGTTAACTTAGGCAGATGTATTGCTCGGTAAAGAAGCAGAGGCTTAGGTGGAATCTTGAGGCACTCGGGGGGGCTATTTTGCATTCCCTTTGGGATGGAAATGGAGTGGATTGTTTCTAATGGTAACTGGATTGCTTACATCAGTGGTTGGATGTTAGTGGTTAACGGGCCTCTTGTTGGTATTTTGTCATTCGCTTCGGTTTCTTGCCCTCAACGTTCGTCAAACTCATGTCACTAGGGGATATAGATCAGAGCACAAGGGTATTCTCAGTTTGTGCTTCTGAAGTACAGGATGCTGTATAGAAGACGGGTGAAGTAGTCTCTCACTGCCAAAATCTCCAAAGATGTAAACCAAAAACCAGAACTTCATATGATAGATACTGTGAGGGCTTGCTCTCAGAGACTAGAGAGCATGGACAGATACTTACAAATCGATTCTGCCCTCATCATTTATCTGATGATGGATTGGAGGAAAATCAGGAAGATTGGGATGTATCTGATTGTGCTCTGCCCGTAGATTAATTAACGAATGGAAGTGTGTACATTTACGAGAGACCTTGCAAAACTCCCATCCATTGGATTACTTGCTCTTCACCGCGAATATTTCCCCTTTGAGCGAGAGGATTTTACCATGGATATTGCGGTGCTTGTGATTCCTAAATTTCCCCGTTTTCCCGACCTTCTCAATGCAAATTCCGAGTTCATGAATGTGTCTGTGTAACAGGATACAGCCGGTGTCAGTAGACTGTTTCCCCGGTTGTTCTAGACAGACTTTTACCCTCAGCGGCACCATCGGACGATTGAAAACTACAGAATGCATCCCAGCCGATGTGAGGGGTTTGGCCTGGTGGTCCGCTTCTCCAATAAAGGATTTCAGCCACTTTTAGGTAAACTCGGACCATTACAGAGCATCCCTCGGGACCAGAATATGAAGAAACAAACGTGTGATACGATGGTGAGAGCGATATTGGGGCATTCGAAGGAAGATGGCCCTTGGCTCTGTCGAGGTCGTCATCAGCCCATCAATGTTCAGAACCCCATCCTTTTATGGGTGCACCAGCGGAGCAGTGTCAACCCCGACTTCACCTACAGCACACTTCATATCTAACGTCAATGTGCCAAGTGGTCGTTGGGTCACGCTACTAACACACCAGCTATTCGGAACAATAGATACACATGACTTAAAATTTGACTCCTCGCATTCAATACACATGCTCATGCACACAATGTATGAGTAAATGCGCGAAGTAAACCAGCTAACGCCCTCTCACAGATCAATTGAGAGCAGAAATGCATGATTCATATGATACCTTGGTAGATATTTTCACTTTGCTCAGCATCGATAGTTTTGTGCCTGCTTTGCTTCTTCTCTTCTCCATCTTCTCTTCCAAAGTCATAGTCTACATCCATCCCAGTACTGTCTTTCTCGAACACACCTAAAAGAAGGCTGCCATGCGAGATGAAGCAAAGATGGCGAGACTAAAGAGAGGTGCCGGAGAGAATGATACAGCCACATATGCAACAATATTTAAGATTGCAGTATCCCTCATCATGATTCTAATGCTCTTATGGACAATCTACATTGGATTCTTGTTCGCGACTATACCTGCAAGAAACACATCCTGCAATTCTTGGGTCTTCTTTATTGGGGTAGTGACTATGCTGTTTGGTTCCTTACTATTGATCCTTGGGCTTCTGATTCTCGCTGACCTACTACTGAGTTTATCAAACCAATTCCATGTTCATGCAGCACCATGTGATCACAGTAGTAGTCCATCATAGATCTTAGCATTCCCGTTCATGTCCTCGTTATCATCCAGTGATGAGTCATCAATAAATGATATGACATGATAAGACACTAATCTTCTTCTGCGACGGTTTTAAGTGGCACACCATCAGATGCTAGGACAGAGTCCTACTTTTTGCATGTTAGAATGAATGTTCTCATAGTTCAAAGCTATATCTTCGCATTGAGGGAGGAGGACTAATGAAAAATGTTTATAATTCAATGTCTCAAGACGAGCAATTTTCACGAACGACGTAATAAATAAGGACTTAAAAGAAGCCCCAGATAGCCATCTTCCTATTAGTCAAAATCTGTGTAATGCGACTATGCCACTCTCATCCGGATGACAGATAATACACACAACAGATGCCATTCAACCCATACGTCATAGTTTTACCAGAGAAAGGCTTAATAGCCACTTTACCGACCATAATGCAAATCCCATATTTCACCAGTGAAAGAATAACCCATATTGCAGCGATCGTCAATTGTTTTTGGTTCACCTATTGCCAGTAATAACTTGCATGAAACAGACATGGTGGTTTTCAGCTACTACTAACGCATTAACTAAGAAACTCTCCACCATAAGAGATAGGACCGCTCTAAGCAATCACACATCGAATACCATGAGAACTCTACCTCTCTGCAACAAACTCGAGAGATGACACAGGTCACTATCAGGACCATAGGGACAGGCTTTCCATGGCCTACCCAAAAGAATCTGTCACTTCGTTTTTATCTGTGCCGATTGGTTTTGCATATCCAGATCGCTAAATTGCAAGATATCAAAGTAACTAACTTTTTTTTTTATCAGTTGATTAAAGCAAGCAATGTATCGTCCAACTTAGTCAAAAAAAGGCTCGAGTTATGACCAAATATCAGCCAAACCTGGCAGGTTGCACGAATATGGAGCAGATTTTGCACTTAAAGGGGAAAGAGAAGCCCAAACAGACGCATTCCGTAATCCATGATGATTCCACAACAATTAGTTCCGAACCTTCAAAAAGCTAACGTCAGGTGCGAGCAGCCACAGAGAAGCCTCGAGGCTAAGCTCAGATTCAGATGAGCTTCAAAGGAAGGGGCCAGGGGGTAGACCTTGGGACCTCGACCCTGTCCGTCCTTGATACGCTCTGCCATCTTCTCCTTCTTCGGTCTCGCGCTCCCGTACGACCCCTTGAACCTCTTCCCCCTTGTTCGTCCTCTTATCCCCACGCCCGCACAGAAGCCCCTACCGCGGAAGACACTGGCGGCAGGCTCAACGTCGGCAGTTAGATGTGACACGTGATCTCTTGCTCAACAGTTAGACCGGTTCAATTTAGATGTTGAGATGCGCTTCACCGATCGAAAGAATGCGTGGTAGGCGGCATATTCTCCCGTGGTGAAGAAATAATTGAACGGCCATCATGGCTACACTTCGATGATCTTCTCGGTTAGGTAGGTAGCATGCGGTAACAGTGTCGATCGTTGGGTTTTTTTGGTCACGTAAGACCCCCTCGTGGAAACTTTCGTTTCTCGGCCTTTTTCGGACCACGAGCTCCAATTTTCACCGCCTCGCAATGTGTCTCTTCTTTTCACGTTCTATTTCAGTGCATGGCTCCTTCGAAGCGATAATGTTGTCGCAATGGGCACTCGATTTTCCATTGTTTCTTATTATCTTTGCTATATATATAGATGATAATAATGGGCTGGCTAAATACCACGTTCAAGCACTATGTTTTGGAGATGGATTTGCCCCTAACCCACGTGGGCATAAACTTACTGGTCTAGCCCACCATGTTTCCGAGTAAAAATGTAGCTTCTTTGTATTCTTAAAAATACAGTGTGGGAATAATTGGGATATCGTTTCGGGCATCAGACGAGGATTCTTAATCAATTTGATCGGCTAGAAATAATGTTCTAGATAAAAAGAACACGTGCTTTTAATACTCCAATCGGACCAATCATAGTGCATATTAATTGTGAGGTCACCGGGCAGGCCAAGCTGAGGACCCGGCACTCGGGCCACTACGGGTCGACTTCGGGTGAGAAGGGCAACTTTGGGCAAACCACGACGCAGATTTTACGGATCGTGAAGAAGCTGGAGCAGGAAGGGATGCTTGACTGCCTCCAGCTGCTGCATTTCCACATCGGCTCACAGATACCAACCACCACGTTGGTGGTCGATGGCGTCTCCGAGGCTGCTCAGATTTTCTGTGAGCTCATCAGGCTTGGGGCCAACATGCGAGTTATTGACGTAGGAGGAGGACTCGGCATCCACTACGACGGAACCAAGGCTTCCGACTCCGATGTGTCCGTTAGCTACACCCTAGAGGAATATGCTGCGACTGTTGTAGGAACTCTCCGCTCCGCCTGTGACCAGAGGTCAGTCAAGCACCCGGTGATTTGCAGCGAAAGCGGCCGAGCGACTGTATCTCACAACTCGGTCCTGATCTTCGAGGTGTTTTCCTCCAGCTCAAACAACTCGATCTCTGCGGCAGTGAGATGAGAGAACAACGCTTGCCTGCTCCACATCAACCAGCTGAAGCAGCAGTGCATACGCCAGTTCAAGAAGGGGGCCTTGACTCTCGAGCAGCTCGCGGCCGTTGACAGGTTGCACCAAATGATCTCTGTTGAAATATACCATCATATATCGATTAAATAAAGAAACAGTTGTGAACTTATAAGGAAATTGGATATCGTCACCTATCAGTTTAAGCTTTTAAGTGAAAATAAGTCAAATCTCCTATAAACTCACAATGAATTTAACATGGTATCAGAGCCAGTGGACTCACACCTTACCAGACCCGAGTCCGGAAGCTTGGTTGGTAGTCAGTTGATATTAAGCCCGAGTACGAAAGAAAATTGCCCGACTCATGGCTAGTTGTCCCCCCTCGTTCGAGACTAGAAAAAAAATACTCGGCTCGTAGATAGTCGTTGAGGGTAGGTGTTTAATGGCACGTGATAAAGTGAACCGCATTGCCACATGAGGGTAGGTGTTAAGATGTACAATCTCACATTGATTAAATAAAGTGAACCCGTTGTCCCCTCTCGTTCGAGACCAGAAGGAGAATAACGGGCTCGTAAATAGTTGTTGAGGGTAGGTGTTTAGTGGCACGTGGCAAAGTGAACCACGTTGCCACACGAGAGTGGGTGTTGAGATATAAAATCCCACATCGATTAAATGAAGAAACGGCTGCGTGCTTATAAGAATGTTGAGTATTACCATCTATCAGCTTAAACTTTTAAGTGAAAACGGGTCCGATTTCTTATCAACTCATAACGAATTTAACAGTTTCCAGGCCATAAGTGAGCCAGCCTGGAGCCTCCCCGTACACCCGTGTACCAGGTGAACCCCTCCATATTCACCTCGATTCCCAACTATTGGGGCACAGGACACCTGTTTCCGATAATGCCAATTCACCGCCTCAATCAGAGGCCGACCATCAGAGGGATGATATCGGACTTAACCTGCGACAGCGATGGGAAGCTGGCTACCCACATCGGAGGAGAATCCAGCTTACCTTTGCATGAGGTGGATGGAGACAACAGCGGACGATACAACTTGGGGCTTTTCCTACGAGGAGGCCCAGGGCGGGCTCCACGACCTGTTCGGGGGGCCCAGCGTGGTTCGGCTGGAGTCCCAACCCGACGGCCCCCACGGGTTCGTCATGACCTGCGCCCTGCCTGGCCCGACCTGTGCGGATCTGCTCCGCACAATGCGCCATGAGCCCAGGCTCATGGTGGAGGCATTCAAGCGCCGCGCGGAGGAGCTCGGAGTGGACGGTGGCGACCGGGGCCATGGCCGGTGGGCTCGCAGGCTTCTTCGACAGCTGGCCCTATCTAACGTTGGGGATGCGCGCTGACAGCGGGAATGGCTTTTACTGATAGATAATACGGGAATTCCCGTGGCCATTATAACCAATAAGACAATCTAATCTAAATTAGAAATAAATAGTTTTTTCCATTAGGAAATGCTACGCCAGAGCTACGCCCATGTGTATTGTGTGATATCTGGACTCGCATTAACGTATTATATTTATTGCATCAAGTGCTTGACATGTCATTATTTTTCTTGTTTTTGAATTGTCAATTAATTTTTTAACCGTTATCCCAATAATATTTTTCTTTCCTGGTGAAGCACCGGCGCGAGGAATTCACGGAAGAACACCAAACATGAAAATTGAGGCATATGATGTGATTGGTGTTATCTCTTGTTTATAATGCAAAATTAAGGCATTAATTTATTCATCATATACTATGTAATTTATTTACTATTATGAGACTAATAAATTATAGAATTGATTTTAGGGTCAATGACACTAGAGGTGACAAATCGTGCCGGCCCAGTCGTATAGGGCCGTGCTGGCATGGCACGATAAGGGCTGGTCCAAGCACGGCCCTTTAGGATATCGTGCTGGGCCAGCACGGCAAGGGTGCCCCTAACTTGACCCTGATAGCACGATAAATCTTATTTGATGATGACTTATCTGCAACCACAAGTGAGCTCACAAATATAGTTTTTTTTATTCTTCACTAGTGTCTAATAGTTTATTAGGTTTTTTTAAACTATCGTGCTGGCCCGGTCCAAGGATCATTGGGCCCAGCACGCCCAATAAAATTATTGGGTCGTGCCGGCACGACACAATGAGCTTTCGGCACTATAAGCACGGCCCAGCACGGTAGTATCATGCCAAGCCTAAATGAGACTTAAAATTCATAAGATTTAGTTTAAAATTATTCGTAATTATAAGATCACTAAATAGGAGGTTAATAATCCAAATATACTAGTATATTTGTTACATACTCTAAAGTAGATAGTTACTTGTGGAAAAAAGCACTAATTTAATAGTGTAAGTGCTCATTATAAATTGAGTTTACTTAACTAAATCACTTGAGAAAAGATTTAATGAATTTTTTTTATAAATGTTTATAAGTTATTGATAAGGTGATAATATACGTAAATAATTATTGGAACTAATATTATCACAGTATATGCGTATGACATTTTATCTATACCCAAATGTATCTAAAATATTGTATGACTGAAATATTTAATTATACGAAAATTTGCCACTAATGGGTATTCGATCCTTTAATTAAAATCCCCACTATTCGAGTAGTTAGATATGTTACTAGATATTAATTTTGACTTGTGTATTTAATCGATTAAGAGTTAATCAACAACTTTGTTAAATTGTTTAATATGATAAATTGATTTACTATTAGCTTAATATGGAGTCCAATGGGTCACACACAATACATGTGAATTCTTGTACATAACCAAATTTTAATAGTTTAAATTTTGGCTTGGATAATTAAATTTTGCTAGTACCATTACATGTCTTATCAAATATGATTATTTTGAAATTAAATATATAGAAATTTAATAATTTTCTCGGTTGTACATAATTGTCAAATATAATTCGGTTAAATATGTGTGTGTATATATATATGCGCACGTGAAGTACAACGGTTGTGCAAGCAAAAAAAAAAAAAAAGATTTGACCAGATGTAATGGCCAGATAATTTTAGCCAACCCGCAGTTTTTCCTAAAGCAATGGACAATTGCTTTACCGTGGCAATCAGTATGCATTTGCATAATGCCAATTTAAGAGAATCTCTTGCCTTTTGTAATGGGGTTCTGTTGGTGGCCGATTCTGGTGAGTTTTGCTTGCCGAAGTCGATGGTTTTCTGATTTTTCCCAATAGAGAGAAAAATGCGAGCAACCCAAAGATTCCATAGTTGGTAGAGATTGCAGACAATCGATTCAACTGAGTTTCATACATTATATATGCCTTTCAAATATGAAACTAAAATGTGACCGGTGGTTGGGAATAGTTCACAATACTTATGAGAAAATTTGATGTAGATACCATGCAGGTGTGTGTCTAATCAAAGGCCCAACCTGAGAATGTTCGTGATTGAAGGTTCTGTTCGGGGAGGCATTGTGGGATATTGTCGACTCTAGGATTCAAGCACAAAAATTTATTTAGTTTTTGTAGGTGCAATTTCTAATCATATTTCATTGCTTGAATTCTGAATTAATCAAAAGGATATTGAGTTCAATAATGAAATTTTAGAAATTTAATACTTTAACTTCGTATCGGTTCCCAACGTGGTGTTGAGATTAATGCTCTAAACACAATCACAATTGATGTAATTTTATTTATGAAATAAAATCAAGACATTATTATTCATTATATGCTACTATATTCTATGATGAAACCCATAAATTATGATAATGATTTTAAGGTTATGATAAGATCATGCCAATGAGACTTAAAATCCACAAGTTTTAGTTTAAAATGTTCATAATTATAGGATCACTGAATAAGGGATTAGTGGTCTGGTAAAACTAATACACTTATTATATATAGAGGGTAATTGATCTCACATTTACTTGTGAAGAATCACTAATGTAACAGTGTAGGTACTTATTATGAAATAAGTTTACTGAACTGATCCGCTTAAAGGATTAATCTAATGGATCTTTAAATAAATGTTATTAGGTTATTCCTTAGGTGATAGTAGGTGTAAATGACCCTTAGACTTGAGATTACCATAGCATCTTGTAAGAGTTAAGTTGCGTTTTGGTTTATTTCTTTACATAGTTCTTTGAACCATGTGTAGAATATTCTTGACCCAACAAGACTCTTATGGAGACGATATGTAATTAATTAATAAAGGATCAGTTACTTCTCATAAAATGAGAGAATGTCCTATGTATTATATTTAGTATTGACTTAGAAAATCTCTTGTCTAAATAGGATGAAATATTAGAAAGTAGTTTTCAGTATTTCATTGTTGAGTTAATTACTAGAGAATTGAGATACATATGGATAAGAATTAGGGTTTGACATTTTATCCACACCTTAATTTATCTAGGACATTGTATAACTGAATGATTTAATTACATGAAAACTTATCACCAAAGGGTGTTCGATCCTTTGATTGAAATCTTCACTATCCGGATGGTCATGATATGTTGTTAGACGTCAATCTTGATTTGTGAACTTAATTGATTAAGGGTTAATCGATAATCTTATTAAAATATTTAATAAAATAAAATAATTCACTATTGGCTTAGTGTGAAGCTCAGTGGGTCAGACACAATATAAGTCATTTCTTGTAACTAAAATTTAATTGTTTAAATTTTGTGTTGGACAGTTAATTTCTGCTAACACGAAATTGCCCATATCAGTTACACGCCTTATTAGATAAGGTTGTTTCGGAATTAGCTGTAAAATTATATTTATATAAATTTAATAATACTCTCAGTTATGTATGTGTGCTAAATTATTGAATGAGATTCAATTAAATAAATACATGTTTATATGTATGTACATGAGTAGTACATGTCATGTAGACCAACAGTTGTTTTATTCTCAACGGCATAATATTAAAAATGATATAACATATGCCAATTATGATTGTGAAAGAGCACATCTTGAGCTCATTCAGTGTGCCTCTCTTCGGTGAAAGAGGAGCAAAGGTGTGTGGGAGAAAGAATTCTAGAAGTTGAGAACGTTTTGTCCACCAAGCGGGACAAAAGTCTCATTTCGTGTTATATATATACGAAAAACTAAAGGGCGTCAAAAGGGTGTGTGAGTCTGATGAGGAGAAAAAGAATTTTGCGGATTGAGAGAAGAAAATAGTGCCACCCAAAAATACCATATCGGAGAGTGATTGAAGAAAATATTTTCTATTAAGTACTGTAAATAAGCTTTTAAATCTGAAACTAAAAAGGCGACCGATTATTGGGAACAGTTCCCAACACTTATGAGAAAAACTTGGTGTGGATACCGTGGAGGATGTACACGTGTGCATCTAGTTAGGAGATCAACTCTCGAAGCCATTCGTGAAGGCGCTGTGGGACATTGCCGAATTGAGGATTCAAACACAATGACCGATTTGGAGTCTTTGTAGGTATATATTCTCTACTTGTTTCTTCGTATTTGAATTTCAAATTGTATTAAGGGGATATTGGGTTCGGGAATATAAGTTAATTAAAATTGAAATGAACGCATCTGTCGCGTTTTGATTCCCAACACGTGGACCCGATTTAACTATCCTACACTTAGTATGACCGAAAAGGCAGTTGATGGATTGGTGGTAGGTTTGGAGCATTAGCTTCCGAGTCCCCCATACGGCATTTTTTGCCACATAAAATATCATTCCCCCAACGTGGACCCGATTTAACTATCCTACACTTAGTATGACCGAAAAGGCAGTTGATGGATTGGTGGTAGGTTTGGAGCATTACCTTCCAAGTCCCACCGACGGCATTTTTGGCCACATAAAATAGGACACTCATTAATAGATCCACAGCATGTCTCATAAAAGCAAAACGTTAGTTAGGAAATGTCATTGAGCAAAAAAGGGTTTACATTCAGTATGGCATGTTACTCAAACCTCAACTTAACAAAAAAAGTTTCTTGACTCATATCAACTAGCGTCTAAAAATCCGAAGCATCTTGACTCACATTTTGTCAAGTTTAATAGTCAGGGCCTGTCTTTAAAAACTATACCCTTACATAATGTACTTCTAGAAGCATGTGCGAAAATCTCTTATAAGGCACGTGACCTTGTTCATGCCAATATTTTTGAGTAAAAAAAAAACATGTATCCATGGAAACAAAGTTATCCATTCCACATCGACCAGCTGTCGACACACCGGAGAACTTGCAGTATAGAACCCAATTTCGAGACGCGAGGTCGTTGGGAATGTCTTAAATGACAAATTTTAAATCCAATCATCATATATCTTCAATAAGCCAACGAAGTTTACTAGTAAGAGAGAAGTAAATGAACATGATGCATTCTATCGTAAGTTATGGCACTTTTATCGGTTAATCCAACAGGCTCGCAAGCTCGTAAAATGTGTTGATAAATACATCTGATGCATCTCTTCCTTAAATATCTTGTAAATAAAAAATATATATAATTTAGAAAGTGATTTGTCCCCCCTTGTGTGGACATAAACTTACTGGTCTAGCCCATCATGTTTCCGAACAAAAAATGTAGCTTGTATTCTTAAAAATAAAATGTGGGAATTGGGATATCGTTTCGGGCATCAGACGAGGATTCTTAATCAACTTGATCGGCTAGAAATAGTGTCCTAGATAAAAAGAACACGTGCTTTTAATACTCCAATCGGACCATGTGGTCGAGATCGGACCCGTCATAGCGCATATTAATTGTGAGGTCAACGGTGATTTAAGTACATATCCAATCGGACCAGTCATAGGGCACATTAATATTATGTACTTATCCCTGCAGGACGACGGATACGCATAAATGGTACGCAAAAGCTTCCCTATAAAACCCACGCTTGGGCTCACCATTTCATCGGCCCACTGGCGTCGGTCTCCGTGCCAGAGCTGTGCGTTCTCCTTCCATCACATGTCAGAGTTTTGTCGACTTTTTTGGTATATACATCCGTTATCTTGATCTGCTCGGAAGGCGTTGATCGCATCGTGTGAGGTCGATACAAGAGAGATCGATCATGTCAACCCTCGAGCAAAACATCGATGATGCCAAACTGGCCTCGCCGGCCCCTTCCTTTCCCGTACCGACATTCTACCCTGGCGCTAAGGCGAAGGCCTTCCCGGAGTCGGCTGTCTCAAATCCTGAGAAGTCCGGCTGGTCGCCGTCGCTGTCCTCATGCTTGTACCGGGTCGATGGATGGGGTCCACCCTACTTCACCGTGAACTCCTCCGGGAACATCTCCGTCCGGCCCCACGGCTTAGACACGTTGCCCTCCCAGGAGATTGACCTCTTCGAGGTCGTGAAGAAGGTCTCTGATCCCGTGTCCTCCGGCGGACTAGGGTTGAACCCACCTTTTATTGTAAGGTTCCCAGAAATGCTCAAGCACCGGCTCGAGTCCTTACAATCGGCCTTTGACTCGGCAATCGTGTCTCATGGCTACGGGGCTCACTATCGAGGTGTTTACCCCGTGAAATGCAACCACGACAGGTTCATTGTTGAGGACATCGTGAAGTTCGGGTCGCCATTCAGGTTTGGGCTCGAAGCCGGTTCGAAAGCCGAGCTCCTTCTCGCGATGCACTGCCTGTGCAAAGGATCCCCCGAGGCGTTGCTGGTCTGCAACGGGTTCAAAGATGTTGAATACATTTCCCTCGCACTCATCGCCAGGAAGCTCAATTGCAACACCGTGGTCGTTTTTGAGCAAGAGGAAGAACTCGACCTAGTGATCGAACTGAGCAAGCAGCTCAACATCAGGCCTGTCGTCGGCGTGCGGGCCAAGTTGAGGACCCGGCACTCAGGCCACTACGGGTCAACTTCGGGAGAGAAGGGCAAGTTCGGGCTAACCACGATGCAGATTTTACAAATCGTGAAGAAGCTGGAGCAGGAAGGGATGCTTGACTGCCTCCAGCTGCTACATTTCCACATCGGCTCGCAGATCCCGACCGCCATGTTGGTGGCTGACGGTGTCTCCGAGGCCACTCAGATTTACTGCGAACTCATCAGGCTCGGGGCCAACATGCGAATTATTGACGTAGGAGGAGGACTCGGCATTGACTTCGACGGAACCAAGGCTTCCAACTCCGATGTCTCCGTTAGCTACACCCTAGAGGAATATGCTGCGACTGTTGTGGGAACTCTCCGCTCCGCCTGTGACCAGAGATCAGTGAAGCACCCGGTGATTTGCAGCGAGAGCGGCCGAGCGACCGTGTCTCACCACTCTGTCCTAATCTTCGAGGTGTTCTCCTCCAGCTCAAACAACTCGAACGTAGCTGAGTCGTCTCTTCCTGAGCTGCAGAGTTTCCTGGATGGCCTTGGGGAGGATGCGGGCACTGATTACACCAACCTGATCTCCGCGGCCAAGAGAGGAGAGAACAACGCTTGCCTGCTCCACGTCAACCAGCTGAAGCAGAAGTGCATACGCCAGTTCAAGCAGGGGGCCTTGACTCTCGAGCAGCTCGCGGCGGTCGACGGGTTGCACCACATGGTCTCCAAGGCTGCGGGTGAGCCGGCCTCGAGCCTCCCCGTGCACACGTACAGGGTGAACCTATCCATATTCACCTCGATTCCCAGCTACTGGGGCGTAGGCCACCTGTTTCCAATAGTGCCGATTCACCGCCTTGACCAGAGGCCAACCATGAGAGGGATGATATCGGACTTAACCTGCGACAGTGACGGCAAGCTGGCCACCTACATCGGAGGAGAATCCAGCTTACCTTTGCATGACTTGGATGGAGCCAACGATGGACGATACTACTTGGGGCTTTTCCTCGGAGGGGCCTACGAGGAGGCGGAGGGTGGGCTCCACAACCTATTCGGGGGCCCCAACGTGGTTCGGGTAGAGTCCCAACCAGACAGTCCCCACGGATTCGCCATGACCCGTGCCCTGCCCGGCCCGACTTGTGGGGATCTGCTCCGGACCATGCGCCACGAGCCCAAGCTCATGGTGGAGGCATTCAAGCGCCGCGCGGAGGAGCTCGGAGTGGACGGTGGCGAGCAGGATGGGGTGGTGGCCGAGGCCATGGCCAGCGGGCTCGCGCGCTTCTTCGACAGCTGGCCCTATCTACTGGCAACTTCAACATTGGGAATGCCCGCTGTCAGCGGGAATGGCTTTTACTGATAGTACGGGATTTTCCGTGCCATGCAATCTGTCTAAATTTAATATCCGTAAAAAACGAGAAATAAATAGTATGTTCCATTAGGAAATGCTACGTGGAAGTTACCCCGATGTGTATTGTGCTATATTTGGACTTGTATTTACGTATTATATTTATTGCATCAAGTGCTTGACTTGTCATGTGTTTGAATTGCCAATTATTTCTTTAACCAATATCCCAATAATATTTTTCGTTCCTTGTAAAGCACGGGCGAAAGGAATTCGTGGAAGAGCACCGAACATGAAAATTGAAGATCCCCTCTGAAGGGGGGCATTTCAAGAAGTAAATGCGGAGATTCCGATGCACATGACAACTGACGACTGCTCGCTCAGCTCATCTGGCTGCTCGTCAGTGTACCCTAACCAGGCTGCTTGTCCAAGCCCCTCTCGTTGGAGCTACTCGCTCACGCCGCTCGTTGGCACAACTCATCTCATCCAGGCCGGTCACCAGCGCTATCTCACTCTTCTACTTGCCCCTCATCGGTAGCGACATTATCTTTGTTGTTTGTCGTTTTATTTTCGTTTGTTTTCCCCTTTTCTCACCTCATCTCCCTTTGAAAGAAATTCAACAGCAGATTCCGTGGCCAATAGGGGGGCAAAAAATAAAAATAAAAATCAAACGCTACTCTTTTTACTCTGAATGATCTTACGATTAACCAATCCCTCATAGTTAAAGGCTCTGAAGACCTATTCAATCGCAATTTTATCACTTGCATGGTTTGACCCCTTTGCTCTCCCTATAGGAGCTCATCTTTTAGTTAGGGTTTCTCCCTTACCTTTTTGAGAAATTTTGCTGCAATTCAAAGAAGGGTGATGTGTCCCGTTGCCAACAACGCAACCAGCCCGACGCGTCCGAGGTATTGTCCCCGCCTAGCCACCGTAGAGGGCGGTCCGAGGTATTGTCCTTGCTTTAGCCATAGCAGGGGGCGAGGGTTTTGTCCTGAAAAGGCGCATCGGACAGGGTCTAACGTGCTTGTAACTCAGTGGTAGAGCACCCGGGAGGCATTGTCCCCGGTGACCGCACCCTGTGGTGAGGGATCTAGTTTCGTGGGGGTTTTGTCCCCTAGCAAGTGGGGAGTGATGCGGTACTTCGTCTCACACAGGTTATGAGTCGAATGCTTTGGCCGCTTATAGCATCTCTCCTTGGACGCATCAGGCCGACCACGTCGTCGGCGATGGGACATATCGATGGTGCTCTCATTGAGAGTCAATCCACCCCCCTCGGTACCCCAAGGCGCCTTTTCAGGACAAAACCCCCGCCCTCTGCGGTGGCTAAGCGGGGACAATACCTCGGATGCGTCGGGGCGGCCGCATCATCGGCGTCAACGGGACACATCAAAGGGAAAAAAGAAAAGAAAAGAAAAAGAACCTAGATCAGGAAAGAGGCATACTGTGAGGAGGCGATTTGGACAGAATCTACCTCGACAAGTTGAGGCGAAATTCAATCAAAGTCAAGTGATCGAAGGAGGTACTATAACAACTGAAGCTACAAAGAATAACTGAGACACGGGCCCGTCAACTAACCCCTGGTAACCGTCACAAAATTCACATTCTATATAATCTAAAATAGGGCATTCTTGTTTATGCCATATCCTTTTGTCTTTCAATTGTGCGGTTTTGCAGAATCCTCATTTAGTTGAAGGTGAAGGTTAGTGTGGTGCTTGACATTATAAACTCACTGGGAGATTTGGCAAATTGTGATTAGAATTCTATTGAAGAAGAATTAAAGCCTGTTCTTAGGTCAATTTAGTAGAACTCTCAAGCTTGTCAGGTCTATCTTCCTTCAGTTGAAAGTTTTGTCCTTTAATGTTTATGCTTTATCATATCACCATCAAAGAAATTTTCATAGCATTCTACTACTGCTTAGAAAATAAGTCTCTATTTGCAGTCAAGCCATAGAACCCACACATCGCCATGACTATCTTTGCTTGGATCTGTCGGGGAATAGCGGAGCAGGTGCCCAGCGGTTAGAGAACTAAACGCCTATCCGCGCAAGCATAGCCCTTCTTTTGTTTTCTTGTTAGAGACGAAGGTTCGATAACACCAGGCGTCAGATGGTAGCCTGAGCCTGCAGATCTGAGAACTAGTTTGCGGTGGATGCCGAAGGTCAATCCGGTGGACTACGCTTACTCTGGACCCGAGAGGCTAGGCTCAGGTGAATTACTATCACTTTCAATGAATATTATATTCATGCCCGTGTTGTATTGAACAATTCTCCTCATGCTCGGCTGACCATACATGCATATGGACCTCTTCATGCATATGAAAAAGTAGAATTTTGGTCTAGCATAGAAGAGATAGTTATGAATACGCAGGAACCTTGGCTATTGGTTGGGATCTAAATGAAATCGCATCAGGTAATGAGAAATATGATGGTAGAAGCTATGCATCTTCAAGTAGAAATTATTTATCCTCATTTACCTTAATCTCATGGGCCGTAGAGTACTTGGGTTATAATGGCTCTAAATATACATGGAGAAATAAAAAGATTAGGTTTGAGCCACAACAGACAAAGAATTGACAAAGCAATGTCCAACTGTGCATGGAATTTATTATTCCCATATGCTGAACTAGTTCATTTGTCCGCATCAAAATCGGACCATAATCCACTATTAGTAAAACTCTTGAAAGACAATAACGCCAAGCCAAGTCCATTTAAGTTTGAGATGGCATGGACTAGATGTCCGCAAAGCACTAGTGCAGTGGAGTTGAACAAGCTTGGAAATCAGCTGTGAAAGGATCAATCCCTTTTCAATTCATAAAAAATTAGAAGAAGAAGAAAAACAAAACAGGAACTACGAGAATGGAATAACATTTCCTTCATGGATGTAGACCACAAAATTAGTGAAATAATGAATCAAATAGATTAAAAAAAAAACACCCAACAACGTCGATGCAACCTATGAAAACTATATAACTGAGCAAAACCTCCAAATCGAGCTTTAAGAATACTTTACTTTACTAGAAAAGATTTAATTTGGAGACAAAAATAAAAAGGAACATGGCTGAAAGACGGGGATAGAAATGTGAAATTTTTTCATCATTCTACAATATTATAAAGAGTAGGAAAAATTACATTATGACAATAAAAAAAAATGATAGCATGCAGCCAACGGCAATACGAACACGACCAAATCTCGCAAAAATTTCTTCAAATTAGGATACTTACTGAAACAATGGAACACTAACTTCGTAACCTTAATACCCACAAAACAGAATGCCTCAAATTAATTGACAGATCATCGCCCTATGAACTTGGCGAAGGTGGGCTATATAAAACTATATCCTTGAAGGTCGATGGATTAATGAAAATGTTTTAATCACCCAAGAAATTCTACTCACCCTGAACAAATCAAAATCAAAATCAAAATCAAAATAGGAATGGTGAGGGATTAAAATAGATCTCTCCACAGCCTTTAATAGATTAGTACGGTTACTTATCCAAGAAATACTAACAAGACTTGGGTTCCATGACAAACTTATTCAATGGATCGTGCAATGCATCACCACCCCTAGGTTCTTCTCTATTCTAATTAATGGCTCTCTCGCAGGCTTCTTCAACGCCGAAAAAAGGGTTACCACAAGGCAACTCTATCTCACCGTATTTATTCATTCATACCTTTAATGAAAATCCTAGGTAGAATGCTTCTCAAAGCCGAATCACTAAGTCAAATCAATGGACTTAAATTCTCAAGAGACTCCTCATCAATTAATCATTTAATGTCTGCCGACGACCTAATCGTTATGATTAAGGCGAAGAGGAAAAATGCTACCAACTATAGAAACGTCTTGGACATATTTTGCAAAATAAGTGGACAAGAAATTAATATATCAAAATCAGGAGTCTTCTTCTCAAAATATGTATGAAAAAAAAAATACCGCAAGACACAAAATATTTAGGAATCCCCCTTCAAGTCAAAAGAAATCAAGAGAAGTCATTTCAATGTCTTATCGACAACATTCAAACAAACTCTCTTCATGGAAGATGCGCACACTGTCATGGATGGGTCATACAACATTAATTAACTCGGTGTTGTCTAACACAACAATATAACCGATGGCCACCTTTAAACTTCCAAGATCTATTTGCAATAAAATTGATAGGATAACTAGGGAATTCTGGTGGGATAAACAAAAAGAATCTTCGCACTGTTTTTCTCCTTTAGCATGGGATAAAATTTGTCAACCAAAATGTTACAAAGGATTAGGTTTTAGGTGCGTTGCTGAGATGAACATAGCTATGTTAGCTAAGACCACATGGACACTATCCATGAGAGAAGGAAGCCAAGCAGGTTCTATATTCAAACAAAAATACAGCATCCCATTGCAACCAACAAATCGCAAACCTAGTCCAGTATGGGAAAATATCATCCTCCCAAGTGATATAGTGAAATATGGTATTTGTAAAGATATTGGAAATGGTGAAAACACAGCAATATGGTCTGAACAATGGATACCCAATAATTAAAAATTCATTCCAATACCAAATCCAAATTATAATGGACCTAAGGATCCAGAGTTGAAGGTAAAAGACTTAATAATTACAAGCACTAATCTTTGGAATTTAAAGCTCCTTAATACTTTGTTTGAAGTTAATATAATGAATAATATCCTCAAAATCCATCCCAACAGTCAGAAGCCAAATAAACTAATATGATAACCAAGTAAGAATGGAAATCTTACATTTAAAAGCTTTTATAACTTTAGCCAATCCCACAAATTCAACACTACAAACATAAAATTTTGGAAAGGCTTATGATCTGTCAAAATCCATGAGATACATAAGACACATTTGTGATGCTTAGCCACTAGCTCCCTCCTCTTGTTTCAAAGCATGAATGGAATTTATCCATTTTGTAAAGCCGGGCCAGACGAAGCCACTCACTTGTTTAAGGAATGTGTCTTTTGTTGAATTGCATGGAGAGAATCTCATTGGAAGGTTATTAACATGATCCTTAATATATGTAATTTACCTAATCTAAGCATAATTGCTTTCATAATGGATTTGCCAAATAGACAAATAAGCTTGGAAGAATAATGAAAATTGGCTATTTTTTGGTACAAAGCTTTTTTATAGTTTGTGGAAGATGAGAATTGATATACTTTATGTAGGGAAATAAGCGGACTTGTTTTCCTTCCTAAAGACTATGAGCAACCAATTCAAACAGCATAATAAGATCCGTAGTTCTGTAAATAATGAAGAGGATAGTCTATCCTCAACTACTGCAAGCAATAAATTGTTGCATCAAATAACACTCTAGAAAATGAAATATAACAATGGCATAATGATATTTACTTATGCATCTTAGATATCATATGGAATGAGATGTGTTGTAGGTCTAGCCTCAAGGGATGGATGAGCCATTTTATCTTGGCATCAGAATTGTCATTTAGCATCTCCTACTCAGGCTGAGGCTCGTGGACTTTTGTTAGCTTTAAGAATGGAAAAATATAATCAGCTTCACAAACAGCTAGAAAGTTGTTGAACTGATCGCCTCTGAGAAAAATAATAATTGGGAATGTTGTAACATTTCAAATGATTTGTTAAGTACTTTGAGCAATGTGATAGTTGAGATTCCTATTGACTATCACACAATGAAAATTATCAAGCGCATAATTTAGCGAAAATTGGAAGAAAATTTATGGATGTAATCTATACATAAAACAAAACTTATCTAATAATTGATAATGAACACTAAATTTATCTATCATAAACAAAAAAAGATCCCTTCTGATGCATTAGGGAGGGAGTCATAGCCTCATACTCAAACGAAACATTCTCTTAAATGTGGAAAAAAAAAAAAGCCCAATGTGCCCAAGAAAATTAAGGGATTGCTATGCTTTCATGAGCATGTTGTTGGATTGTTAGGAAAATAGGAGAAAAGATCTATTTACCTTATGGCTAAAATAGACATAGATTTATAATCTTTAATAGCAGTACTAAGTGGGCTGCACAATGATATATAATTATACGTTAATGCAAATTGATATCATAATTAATAGGAACTATTAGATTATGCATTACTAATGTACCTGGGTGAAAAAACTTGTTTATCTCTTGCTCATGGACTACAAGCTCAGAAGATAGGTGAGGGATATGGCCATACATGAAACTCATTGTAAACCTAGAAGGAAATAAGAAAAAGTATAAATTAAATGGATATGATGAGTCCATTGATTAACTTAAGAACCTATTCATATCATGTTAACGATAATGTGACTATATCAAATTTTATTCCCAACATGCAGGACCCAACTCAACTATTCTTGTTTGCGTATGATCGACAGGGTGATTGAGACTTGGAAGTTGGTTTTGAGCACTAGCTTTTGAATCTCACGCTCAATATTTTTGGCCTCATAAATTCAAACACTCAATAGTAAATTCATAGCATACCTAATAAAAGCAAAACCAATGTTAGTAAGTGTTGGAGTAGCTAAGAAAAACTTGAATGGTTGCCATTGAGGGAAAGAGAGCTTACATTGATCATGGCATGTTCCTCAAACCTCTACTTGAAAGAAGTTTTCCAACTTATGTATGTCAACTAGCATCTTAACTCACGTTTTATCGAGTTTAGTAGTCGGCCTATCTTTAAATACTATACCCGTAGTTGAGATAGGTCTAGAAGCATGCCCAAAGATCTCTTATAAGGGACATGACCTCGTCCATGGCAATGTTTTTGAGTGAAAAAAAAATTGTATGCATAGAAACAAAATTGTCTATTCGACATGGACCAACTGTCGATACACCAGGGCACTAAAGTATAAGATTGAGTTTCTATACGCAAGAAGTTGTTGGGTATATCTAAATGACAAATTTTAAGTCCAATCATTCCTAATAGTTTCATCAATGGATTATATATATGTATATAAGTAATATCATATACATGCATCAGTTAGGAGTGTAACTCTCATAAAAAGTATACGAGTTCACACTAGTATGCAACTTGCCCAATTCACTTACATTATGGGCAACAAGTTTGTCTTTCTTGCTAAGCCATTTACAAGTCCATTTACAAAAATTAGTTAGCAACATTAAAAAAAAGTTATGGACAATGAATTTACAATCGTAGGAAGGATTAGACTTACTACTGACAAACGAAATGAGCCTAGCATAGTCAGACAGGAACAAAACAGAGGTCCAGTTCTTCATATGAGTTACATGGGCAAATATCAGGAGTGGAGTGGCCTTAGCTTGTAAGGGGGAATGGGAATGACCTCTTTGATATCAGTGTGCTTCATCGAGGGATCTATATATAGAAATTTGTGAATATGTGAGAGGTCTCAACCCAATATATGTTGCCTAGAGGATAGAGGAGTATTGTTAAACCCTTGAGCTCTAACCCCAGAGAATGCATACCATAAGCCGTACCTCGGGCAGCAGTAGCGCATAGCAAGCATGTGAGAAACCGCGGGTAGTCATGTGCGAGGTGTTGAGATAAATTGCGGGTCCATGAGATAGCAAGTATGGAGAGATGGTCACGTGGGTGTGCGTAGAGGCACCGATAGAGCAAATGATCAATCAAGACTCAACAATATGGCTAAGGGATCAAAGAGTGACTAGAGGTTATCAAGATTCACAAGTAGGCAAGCATGTGTATGGGTGGTGATGATGTCCACGAGCAAGGCACGATGTTACGCTCAAGGATGCTCGGTGAACAAGATGTGGTCAAGCAAAGGCACTCAATGAGTGCGTACTACTCAGTATGCATGGTAGAAGCTAAGGAGCGCCTTAGCAATACTCAGCACCTAGCGGATGTTGACCCGATGACTTGTGAAGATTGAATAAGTCTTTGACCATGCTCAAACACCATTGGATGTTGCAATCTCGATCAAACGGCTATGATCGAGGGAGGCGATCATAGACGTGGGCCCAGGAGGAGAGTGGATTGGATCAACAATGCTGAGTTGGTGCCAAGTCATTCGTATCTAGTCAAACAGACAATCGGAGAAATATTCTCTCGGGATATGGCAAATCAATCTATTATGAGAACACTCTTGGAGATTGTAGATCGATAGTTAAGATTGGACAGATCAATATCTATTGAAGCAAATTAAGGGATTCAAATATATCAACTGTCATATCTAGTCTGCCAGGCTCCTCTATATAAAGGAGGTTCAGTCTCATTCTCAAAGACATCCAAAATTTTCAAAGGAAAAACCACAAAGATCTCAAGGCATCTCAGAGAGGAGAGCCAAGGAAAGCAACTAGAGAGAGCTGAGAAACATGAGAGAGAGCGTGGGAGGCAGAGCATGGAGGAGTTGTTGCAAGTTGTAACTCAACGGTACGTGGGGAGTGAGTCCCATTTATTCTTGTAACGTCGAAGTGTATCGGGTTAGGGTGTGTCAAGTGAGGAGTGTAAGCGGCACGAAAGTCGTGCGACATATGCTTGACATGCTGAGTGAGTTTGCTATTGTAAAAAGTTTTTTTTATAATTGTACAATTGTGAATACAAGTGAAAATTTTTCACTTTGTATATTACTCGTATTTGTTTCCTTGTGGTATGATCGTGTGCTAGGAGACATCAAATCTCGGTTGTGAGTAAGGGCTAGTTGACCGGCAAAGCAGTCAACACAAGTGGGACGCAAAAAAATTCGATCCTCGCATTGGTCCCGTGGCAAGTATCCACAGTCGACATTAAGTAAATGCTTGGGTTAGAGACCTATGTTGGGCCAAGAACGATTCACAAAAATTGGGCTAAGTTTCTTATTAATTTGTTCCAACAAGACCATTAAGTAGGCCCACATGGATTGGTTTTCGTCGGATAAGGATTCCAGCTCGAGTCCTGTGAATGAGAAGGTTCATGTCGGGAGAGTTATGCTCTTTACTGGACCAACCCACCTCGAAGTTGGATCACTCGGAAGCCATCATCGGATTTCTGGATATTGAACTAAGCAAATCGGAAAGGGCCCAGGTAATCATCGGCCCATTGATGCTCTCGTCTAAAGGTCCAAAAACTTTAGGGCTAGGTAGGTTGCTCACTTGTCGTCACCCTCCTCTTCTTCCGCCGACTACCCCTGGTTTCATCTGAAGTTTCCGGTACCTTAAACGATTCTTCATGGCGCCGCCGCTGGGACCTTACTCCGGGACCAGCACTCTAGCTCTGGTAATCCATTTAGCCTCTCACTTTCTCTGTCTCTCTCTGTTCCTCTTTGTTTGGTTTTACGGAAATCCGTGGGGAATGGGGAAGAGTGAATCTGCTACATCTGAAATGCAGTTGATTAGTTGTTTCTGATTATTAATCGATTGTCTGGGTATCTGATGCGAATATGTCGGATTTTGCGGGAGGATAGGTCGCTCGTGTTTCGGCGTTCTCGGTCGGGCTCGTTTACGGGAACATGAAGCTCAAGTTTCTCAAGGTATTCTTGTTATATCCTGCCTACCATCTTGCTTGTATATCCGTATTGATTAGAAAGAAATCTATTGGAACACATCATTTGCACATTTGATATTCTCAATCTACAAAAGCTGTTGGGTTATTTGGAGTCTATTGCAGAAGTGTGTGTTCAATGTGTTCATGAGTAGTCTGTTGAAGGAGCTTAGTGCCGTTCTCTAATAGTGAAAAGAAATTCTGAAGTTCTTGGGTCTACTAATAATGATGGGTAGAGTTCTTCAGTTCTACACTTATGTTTCAAGCTGACCTAATCAGTTATTCTCAAAAAAAATTTCTCCAAGAAGGTGGAGCCAGAGTGTTTTTCTTGATGGGAAGGAGATTTTGGTTTTACTTTTGCTTTCGAAGGATGGTGCCATGCAAGCTCTGATTGTTTCCATTCTTAGGCACTTGACTTCTCACTGGAGCTATATGTCGCTATTTGCATCCAAGATCAGTTTTCTTCTTTCTATAGTGATGCCTCGCTTATCAATTCCTTCTATTTGTAGTACTTTCAATACGAGTAACAAGATAACTAGAGGAAGGAGTTGGATATCTTGTTGTTTAATTATGAATTCAAAGAGCAGTTGTTTCTTGTCTCTTCTTCTGACACTCATAAATAGAGATTTTTGGCAAATGGAATGTTACAATGAAGTATTGCTATAAACGTGCATGGATAGAATACCTTGTAGGCATTTATACTTGTCTAGGAGTATACCAAGGCAGTGCTTCATTCATGGTGTGCCAGATCAAGAATGTGATAGGATGATAGCTTATATACCATTCAGTTCATCCAGGGGCATTGCAGTAACATTGGTTTTTCTGATAGGTTGGCTTTGCCATCTGCTCTTGAAATAAATAAATAAATATATATATATATATATATAGATGCTGCTATACAGAGCTCATTACGTGCTACATGAAACTTGCTTATGATAGTCACTCTATTGAGCCGCATTTATTGGCTGCTCCACAGCTTGTCGACTTAGCAGTGTTTATTCAAAGCAGATTTCAGTTTCTCACCTGTTTATTTCTGACTAGGCCAAGGCGAAGTCTCAAAGAAAAGCTGAGGCGAAGGCTCACCACTGACGTTATTCGTTTGTTTTTGGGAGTGGTCTCAAGGGATGATGCATCTTTAGAAAGAAAATGAACAATGTGGGGTTGAGGTATGTCTGTCTGTGATTTACCGACTCGACAATAAAGTTGGTAGAATTTTACCAGATTGCAATCTGCATTGCCATAAGAATTTGCAGGCTATTCCAAGCCGTGTCTAGTTATACGTTTTCTTTCATGACTCTTAGTACGAGCATCTCTCCTCGATGTGCAATCTCGGGTTATAGAATCTTGAACTGAAAATTGTGAATTCTCCACCCATGATTGCAATTCGGAATCCGGTACATTGCGACAAGCTCTTTTAGTCAGACCTAAATATGATCAGAAGTGACATTCCTTTGCTGAAAATCGTCATCAGTGGATCTAATATCTACTTCCAATCTCAGACGAGACTTGATGTCCTCGTATATCTGATTGAGTGCTGTGCACTTGTCGACATTTGAACATGGCTCAATTTTCCTGCAACAATAGTACCATTCTGTGTGCAAATGCTAAAAGAAAAGCTCGGAGTTCATAACTACATGTCTGATTTTCTCGATTTGGAATCATTCTATACTTCTACAAAGGGAGAAGTCCCTCGGTTTTGTCAGGTATTAACGAATGTAGAACAAGTCACTGATAACTACGGATGTGCGCAATCACTCAGTCACCCAATTTTGCTAATTTTCTCGCGGTGATAGGACAAGCTGCTGTCATCATTGGCACCAACCAACAATGAACTTAATCACGGGCTCGATTCTTCCTCAGCATGTGTAGCCTTTGATGAGTTGCGACATGTACGTATATATATATATATATACACAAATTGGAAAATTAATGAATAATTGCATAAGTAATTTGCATACACAACCAGGGTGTTTGGTCTAGTGGTATGATTCTCGCTTCGGGTGCGAGAGGTCCCGAGTTCGATTCTCGGAACACCCCTCTGGCTTACAAATCTATTTTTTCCAGCTTGACCATTGTAGATATTTCGAGATTGATTAAGAAATTGCAAAAAAAATCATAATGTAACATTTATATTGGAAAAAAAAAAAAGACAGAAAAATGAAACACAACCTCAAATGATGAAGCTCCCGGAGATACTTGATCATCTTCAATGATTTACAGCCTCAATCTGAACTTACAGCTGCTGTTCTTTTATGCTAATGGCGTTCTGAGCAGACAGGTTGTCCACATCCAGACTACACTGGGCTACGAAGTTCAGTTCCAGGAGCTTCAGCTTGCCAAGCTTGATCCTCACTGGCTGCTGGACCCCAAGGTTCATAGTGATAATGCCGATCTGCTGCTGCTGCATCGATGTGAGCAGCGCCATGGCATCCTCTGTATATCCGGTTAGTGGCAGTTTGAGGACGGTCGTGTTTCGGTGACCCAGGTAGAACTTTGGCAACGACCCTCCGCATAGTTTGGAGCCCGTGTACAGCAGGCTTATGCGGCTCCCTTCTTCGTAGTAGATCCCGATTTTCTTATTGGGGTTCTTGGCAGTTACGGTCATGCCGAAGTTGGCATACAAGCTACTGTTGTTGCTGAGACTGAATTGACTCATCTGCAGGTGGTCGATCGAGTATTTTGGAAGCTTCGGCCGGAATACAAGGTACAGGATCCCAACAGTTACCCCGACAGCAATCACTAGTATCAAAAGGACACATAGAGTCAATCAGTCCAACACAGGGACCTGCAGCAGCAGCTTGGAGTGCACGACCGGGAGGGACCCATTGGAAAGGCGGGTGCTCTCCTGGTTCCCCTTGGTCGGATCTCAACGAGCCACCTGGCACTAACAGAGCTTTCGGTGTCTGCGGCAATGCCACTTCTGGGTCCTGGGCCGGATGGACCCTTTGGTGATCACTCATCGGAATCTCCGAATATCGGATACACCGACAGGACAGAAGACCGAGTTCGTTGAACCGCAATTTTCCCTTCTTCTCTGTATATAATAAACACACGAGGCCTTGTTTTGATGGAGTCGTGTAGGGATGGTCAGTTGATGGGCTAACTTGTCCCCTTCCCAAAGAAATGAAATGCTGTTATTTGGAAAGAGCCGTCTCATGCTGTCCCAGAGCATAAAAAATAGTCAAACCATTTGAAATAACAAGTCATAGGTGGTCTGGTCAGTCAACGGTTTTCTGCAAGTGTGGTCCCGTCCTGGCTTCACCTACCTTTGCTCTCACTCTGGATTTGATTTAAGTCTGAGAATAGTTATCGATCAAATGTGAGCTTCTGCTCATGTATCACCGTCTTGTATTTAGCACGGATCCGATCAGATTTCCCAGGGGATCCTCGAGTTGGAGATAGAAATGGAAAAAAGATGAAGAAAAGAAATATCCCAGTAAGCCAATGTACTTCCATAACCCAAACCCAAGCTGTATAAGTTACTCTTCATAAAGTGGGATCATCTGTCCAGTATACATTACACATAAGGCCTTGCCTTATATAACATTAGAGAGACTATCAACAGCATAACTGTAACCGGGCAAGGCATAACTCTACGTAATTTACAGACACTGAACACTGACTGTGACATCAACCTTCTAATACAAACAGCCCAATCGTACCACACTGAGAGACAGAAGAGTTAAGAAAAGGGTACTCAGTTCTCTCACCAGTTTTACCTCTATCACGGACCCCAGGAGAACTAAGCTTAAGCGGATTCACAAGAGATATCCTATGCCCTCTATACACAGAAGACAGGCACGACCTATTCACTTTTTCTTACAGTTTTCTATCTTACCACCAACTGTACAGTTATCATCTCCGGAGTCGTTTTGTGTCCACCTGAAAAGTCCGGAGGCAGTCTCAGTGATTTGAATGCCAAGAAAATATGTGAAACGGGGAAAATGTCTGCAGACTTGGCATAGTAACATTGGCAAATGCACGTTTACAACTTTCCTGACTGAACGTGTTGAAGCTCAAGCTCAAATACAAGTACATGAAATAAAAACCTGACTTGAGAGAACATTCTCAAAAGTTTTTGCATCTTTTTGTTCCAATATCTCATTTAGTAAATGAAATCATTATGGCGCCTCATAATGAGAAAGGCAGGGGTCTCTATGTAAACTGGAGGATGGTCAATTACTGAAAGGAAATGTGAGAGCACGGCAGGAAAGAGCTCAGGCCCTTATGCTGCTACGGCAAAAATTGGTACAAAAAAGGAGTTGAGTGCTTCTTTTGGACATGAAAGATGGTGCACTTGAACAACTTGAGGATCTCTTCCTGGAAATATAGAGCTGACATAGACAATTTGGTTCTTATATTGAGACTTTGGAAACTCTCAAAAAGAATGGGGCTATTACAGGTTCTTTTTACCTGAAGTTGCAAAAATAAGGATCTGCAAAGAAATAGATGTCTGTTCTTTGATAATCTTTGGCAGATTAACATCATAATGGACAAGACTGAGGTCAGGATGAACTATGTGCTTTTAGAAGGTGATTGAATACAGTAAAATAGAAAGAGACTCACTGATATCATTTTTACTCTGTCTCTAAGCTTGTAGGAAGGAAAAATACAAAAGTTCCTTGTCATGTTTTAAATTGTAAGATTTTAAGACTAGAGGTTTTGGCAGGTGAAGACTTTGACCAGCAGCAAGTGTGTTATGATGAATTTTATTTTTAAAAAAATGTTTCTATCGTATATCACTGCATTAACCTAATCCAAAATCCCAACAATACCTAGGATGGATTCCCTTTTGTTCCACCAAATATCAAAATTCATGAAAGACCTAAACTTGACATTAACCACCCCTAACCACATCAGTGCCAGATTATTACCGAGAGGGCTAATTACCATGAATTAAACCATTTAACTAGATGCAGAACATTAGTTTGAACATAGAAATGGAAAGAGGATATGCATTTATCCATGCCCCACAACTAAAGCTGATAAATCAATAATAACCCATTTATCTCCATTGCAATAAATTCAGCATTCTACATCAACAAAAGAGTATTTTTAATCCCTCACACCTGCAGTAAGACATTGCATTGTTGGAAAGCACTAAGAGAGAGAGAGAGAGAGAGAGAGAGAGAGATCACCATCATATTTCCAAGGAATAGAACAATTGACTTATCCCACGTAAAAGATGGAGGACGAATAAGAAAATAAACCTTTGCATCTGCATTTCTTGAAGTGGCGTGAGAATTCTGCAGCTTCTTTTGCCTTTCAGTTGAACAATTTTCACAGAAGAAGTGGTCCAATCTCTTGGCTTCCTCCGCTGTCATCTCTATACAAGCAGGATGAAACCTGAACCGTAAAGAGCATGTAAATAAAGGATTTAACCAAATAATCAACTGTGACAAATGCTAAAGATAAAGATGTCTTTAGCAAGGGAAATATGCATTTGGACATAATAATCTTAAGAGAATCTACATAAAAACTAAAGAGCTTATGACCATCCAATCCAACTTTAAATTAATTTCAGCAAGCGCACACCATATTTAGTAGGTTATTCACTAACCAATCGCTACAGCCCTCGCACTGGACCATCAAATCATCGGGATTGTAAGGCATCTCGCACTTACAGTACCTGCCACAATTATGAAAGATGGACATCAATCAAATGACTGCTACAATACTATACGGGGAGAAATGGCAACTGACTAATAGATGGAAATGGAGCTTCATGTCCATTATACAACAAAGCAATTCAGCAGACTCCGGACAGCTGCAGATGAGGAAAAAAAGGGAACTTGAACAATATTCAGGCCATCCAAACAGAAATCAAGCGCAAAGCAACATAAGTAAGAGAGAAAATCGACATACACGGCGACTCTATCGGGATTAAACGCGCCGGTGGAGGAGTTATACTCGAAGCGGCAGAAGAAGTCGTCGTTCCCGACTGCGTCGAGCTTGGTGTAGCTCTTGAAGGTGTGGACAGTGCACTTACCCTCGATGGTGTCGGCGCTCTGGACGTCGTAGTGATCGGAGAGGAAGAGCTCCTTGGAGCCGTGGAACTGACGCCGGCCGCCGATCGACTCCTCGGGGCGGTAGTACCAGCGGACATGCACCTTGACGTTGGCACCCCGGGAGTCCGACTCGATCCGCTCGATCCTGGCAACGTAGGACGGCTTGGAGGGGTCGGACGGCCGCATCAGGACACAGTCACCGGCTGAGGGGGCAGCGGTGGAGAGGAATCAGATTTTCCGGCGAAACGGAGGGGAAAGGGGAAAAGGCAAGGGGGAGAGAGAGGACTCACCTCTGATGGTTCTGTTGATGGGTTTGACGGTATAGGACTCGAGCGCGCGTCTCGGAGCTCTGGCCTTAGCCATGGAGGTTTTGGCAATACAGTAGACATACGCAGCCGCTCATCGCCAGGTAGAGAGAGAGAGAGAGGAGAGAGAGAGGGGGGCTGACAGACAGACATTAGACAGGGAGGAATAAATTATTTTCACAATAGCCCTCTATTATCTGTGTTTTCGAAAATGGTGTGCTATACTATTGGAGTTTTACAATTTCCCCTTTCCATGGATTTGAAGTTGGGGGGTAAGCACACTACGCTTTTCTCGTGATGGAATCGTAGATTATCTGAGTTCCTAGTAAAATGGGTAGAAAAATAAAAAATTCTATTTAACATTAAATATAATAATAATTAGTTATCATTCATATATTTATTACAGTTTTATTGATATTTTCTCATGTTACGTGATGGGATAGAATCATAAAAAACTTTTTTTTTTGTTGAAGTGACTATAGTTTCAGAATTCATAGTCTAAATATATGTTAAACGTCGAGTATAATCTCATATAAAATTTGTATTAAATATATATACAAAATTTCAAACTATATATACTATGATCTCAAAAGCCTCGTAGCACACATATGGTAGCATGAAACGATGTGCCAATTTCCACAAGCATTGACATGCCGTCCACAGGAAACCCACAACTAAGCCGATCTTCCACACGAGAGAGATTGTATCCCCGATGTGAAGGCGACGTCACATGTCTTGATTTGCCGTTACTGGTATAGTTGGAGGGGTCGATGTGTTATAATTAAAAAGACTCGAGGGTCTAGATTTTGCCTGTACACGTGTTAGCTCTATCAGCTCCAATTGACTTGGCTCTCCCCCATTGTAATTAATTAAGGTGAACTTTGTGTACTTTTTTTTATATTCAAGCATTATTATTAAATTATGAAAGATGTTAAATTATAATTAATTAAGTTTACAAGGTTATATATCAAAATATGAAATTGTTATATTTCTAGAATACACTGGATTATTCAAAAAGAGTAAAGTTAATCGTAGAGTTCAGTTAATTCATACATTAAGTTGGTTGTAATTTAAGAATTTTAAAATAATTTATTATATCAAATTGGAAATTATCATAAAAAATCAAACTAGGGCAAGTTTCTGTAATCAAATTTTGTAATATACCACTAGCTAGAATTTATAAATTAAGAAAACAAATTTTATAACAAAACAAAGCCTCCTCAAAATGTTGAAAATTCATTTTTTGTTCCCCAACATTATTGAAGCATGAACCACATTAACTTACAATATTAAAATCGCATAGGATACTTAAATAAATAAATAAATAAATAAAATGGTTGTAAAAGTAATTATAATATTACGATTGCACATATTTCAAATAAAAAGAATTTTAATAACCATATTAATGTAATATTAATCCAACAAACTTAAAAAGGTGAGATTATCATTCTAAGATAGAAATCGGTCGACAATCAAGAGACCAAATTCCTTTTCCAAGACCATATCAATCAAAAGGATTTTACTCAAATAAAATCATCCAATTAAAACTTAAAAATTTCCAAATATAAATTTTCTTTCCCATAAAATAAAATTATGGTGGTTTGTTTAATGGGGCTGTTTGACTTTGAAGCCTCGGACCAATGGAAAAGTAGTGAGACAGATTATCTCAATCTTCAACCCTACAAGTGTCAGGTGGACCCCCGATTGTGGAAATCTTGAGATCGCCCCATTTTATGAATGTTCGGAATTGGTCCACTTTCCATTAGAGCAGGCAAACAAAAAAGGAAAAAAAATTTCAAACTTAGTTTATTGATTTGATTCGGTACATTTCTCATTGAGTGGTTTTCAATTTCCAACCACGGTACTAGTGAAGAGAATGTATGACTCGATGAGATTTACCTTGTAATTGATGCATCCAGCTTGAACCTTCATTATATATTACAATAATATTCTTATATATTAGTTCTTTTTTTATATAAGTTCTATATATTTTTAAATTACCTTTTCAATCATATATATTTAATTATATAATATACTCGAATTCTAATTTTAATGGTTCACTAATGGGATATTTAACCATCTATGTATGGTGACATATCAACAAAAATTTTGTTATATCATCACATCACACTACGACATTTGAATCTTACCATATTATCCTATCATATTATTAACTTATTGATATGTTATTATGCTATATTAGTGAGTAACGGTCACGTCAGCAAGTTGTTAGAATTAATATTCAAGTATTTTATGGGATAAATATATAATTACAAGAGTTATTTTGAAACGTATAGAATTTAAATACTAAGAAAAATGAACACATAAATTTTTTTATTATAATTATCTTGTATAAGAGAATCTTTAAAGGGACATCAATAGTGCATATAAAAAATGAGTGAATCATATACTTTATAATTCATAAATATGATCCTTATAAGCAATTTCCGACTCCGCCAATATTATTACTTTCTAGTCTCGCCAATATCATTCATAGACCCAAGGCAGCGCGCGCGCGCGAGAGAGAGAGAGCACTTCGCAAATGCAGCTTCAGTGTCTCTACGTACAAGTATAGGGGAACTTCTTTCATAAAAACAAAGTAGAGGGACCATCATGAAAATTCTCTCCCAAAATTGAATCAAAGCTGGACATAACAATTCGGGCCGGTCCAATATTTTTGGGCTGAATGAAGCCATTGTCGAACAATGCCGGATTCAAGAGCCCAAACTGCAATGGAATAATTAACCGACTTTCTAAATGATATAATTGACTTATTAATGCATTTTTATCTTAATTTAAAAAATAATTAAAATAATATTTAAAATATGATTATTTTGGACATAGTTTACCGGTTTCTTTACCAATTTATCATAAATTCCTTTTAATTTCCTTTTAAAGAAATCGGTGACTCGGACTGATCCAATCATTTTCGTGTTATGCTGATACAATCCAAAATTTCAATAAGTTCAAAACCCCCACGGGCACAAAAAGATGCTTGGGCTGGCCCGAATCTTGCCGTATCTAACTAGAGATGTTAAATGGTCCAGGTTGGCCTGAAACTGGCCCAAACCGCTCCTAACATGGCTCGTAATAGCTATTATTGGGTTCAGGAGTGGTTATGAGTCAAGTTAGAAACATAGGCCCGTTAAACTATAACTGACACGGACTATTACCCTATTAACCGATTCAGAACTATTAAGAAACCAGCATAGAATCGTTATGAAATTAGATTGCACTGGTTTGGATTGTGAACCAATGCCCTCCGCTTATCAAGTGTTGTAATCTCCTTCAATTAGCTGCAAAATCAACTGCCACAAATGCCTGATCATATGATCGTTGATTGCGATGACAAATCAACTGTGCACAATGGCGGGCCAATCAAATTACTATTTACATCAATAATGACTTCATCAATCAAATCACTTTTCAATTTACATCAATCAAATCAAATAAAATTATGTATATTATTAAATAATATGAAATTAAAAAAAATACAATGTTTACATATTGAACCGACTTGAACAGTGAATCGGTCTGCTTATTTACTGTACTGCGCTTGTTCATAATATTTAAAATTAAGAATAAAATTTTCTTAAAATTATAGAATTTTCAATTTATAATATTTAAAATTAAAATTTTCATTAAAAAAATTATATAAAAAATTACACTTTTAAACAAATTATAATATTTTAATTCTATTAAAAATAATAATAAGATCTCCATGTAACAGAATTACCCCCGCCACCTAAATATCTACTCTAAGATTGTCCTTTTTCGTGAATCCCTATGTCATGTTTTCCTTTGTTCCTGTCAGAAACTGTGCCTATGTTGCTCTGCTCCTCTGGTATGTGGCCAGCAAGCTGTTCCGCGGTACAATTATAATTTCATCTCGGTCCTTCACTCTATGTTCTTTTTACGAAAGTGACCTCCGCGATAAAAAAAAAAAA
>CXYZ01012692.1:4572694-4605695 GCA_900006705.1 Sonneratia caseolaris
TTTATATAAGTAAATATATATTTTTTGTACTTTTTAAAAAATATCTTTTCAACTAAAATAAAATATTTTTCTTGAGTAAAAATATGTTGTCATAACATTTTCACTCCCTATTTTACTGTGAAATTCATTGTGCTTCTTTGATTGCTATTTCTTGGAAATAAAACAAGGAATCCATGATTTTCACACGACAAAAAAAGCTAGCTTGTAGAATAAAGCATGCCTAAGTTGCATATATATATATATATATATATTGCATATTATCCATTTGAATTCAACCCCCAAATATGTAGTTACAGATGAGGTGATCGTCTATCTTACTATTAATCGAGTTAGGATCGAACACTTGCCATGCACCTGACAGACATAAACATCATTGCGGTATCTTTTGTTCAGGTAGAATTTCTCCGTAGCCTTTTTTTCACAGGGAAAAAAAAGGGCCGTGTGTTGCAAATAATTATATGAAAGCAAATGATTAACAGCAGCAAAAAGGGACACCCTTAGCTTGTCCCTGTCGAGCTAAATTATGCGATCATATAACCCTTTGGAAAATAATGGTGTCAATTTATCATCGTATCAGATCAACGACGCGTGACATTTGGTTCGACTAATGCTAAATTCCGAGGTGTGCTGAGTAATTATCATGAAAGTTCCAACCAAAGCGGAGTTACCTCGGCTTATGCAACTGTGGAAAAAAAAAAGAGTCTTGGGATGATATTTAATACGAAAAAAAGAATCGAGTCCCATAGTGAAGAGTGTAGAGAGTATGTGGTGATGTGTTTACAATTCTATTAAAGTCTAGGGGGTACTGGACAATTATCTATTTAAAAACTACCCCCCGAAAAAAAGAAGAAGGAGAAACGCATGGTTAGAGGAAAAGGACAGGTTCAGTGACATGGGATAGCTACTAGTGCGCCTATGGCACTTTGCAAATATTATATTTAATTAAAAAATAAATACTACTAGCAAACGAACAGATAAAATGAAATAAATATTTTTTAATTAAAATAATTAGTTTTTTTTTTTACAAAATTTTTGGAGATAAAATTCTTGTGAGTAAAGAAAAATTAAGATAATTTTACATTCACATAGGTAATAAGATTTTATTGGTATTAATTTAAATTCATGAATTCGGAATGTCAGATGAAAATTCACTAAAAACACAACCACCCAAAACGCAGAAGATGAAATAATAAATAAATAGCAGAGGAAAAGAAGGGAAAGAAAAGTGAAGTAGACACATGGGAATAGAATAATGGGATATATGGTGGACATTGAAGCAAGCAAGCAACCGCAGACCTTCCATGCTTTGCTCATGGATGAGAGAGACATCCTCCGGAGGTTGAGATTTAGAGAGAGAGAGAGAGAGACGGATGGAAGTTTGAGCTGTGAACTGAAGGAAAGGAAGGATCTTGTGCGGAGGTTTAAGGGTGTTTAGGTCCACCAACTGGTTGTTAGAGGATTGAAGCTCCTTAACCAAACAAAGCATTTATCAGATCGTCGCCCATAGAAGCTACAAAGAAGGAAATGGTGTAGCAGAATCCAGAAGAAGAAGAAGAAGGAAGAGGAGGAGGAGGAGGAGGAGCAGCCGAGCAGCTTATTATTCCATTCATCCAGCCTTTTGGCAGAGGAGAGGAGAGGAGAGCAGAGTGCATCTGAAAATCAGCTTTTCAGAGATACATAGATCGACTGCAATAGAGAGAGAGAGGAAGAGATTGCTGATTAGTTTATGGGCCTTTTGTGGGGATCTGTGAAATGATGGGTAGGAGCAAAAACAATTATTTATTGGTCTCTTTTGAGCTATCCATTACTTCTGTTCCTCTCTCCCATCTCTCTCTGCAGGGGAAAAGTTTTTTGCGCCTTTGTTTTAAGACACCTATATTGATTCTTCTTCTGGGTTCGATTATTTTTTCAGTGATTGTGTCTTGATTGAATGAAATCTTGGTTGAACATCGGGAGAAGATTTGTCTCTGTGGGGGTGTTTCTCAATTTCGACAAACCACTACAGGGTAAGTTTGTTTGTTCCTGTTATGTTGGTTTTATCTTGTTCAGATATAATTTGCTTCTCTCTCTCTCTCTCTCTCTCTCTCTCTCTCTCTCTCTCTCTTCAATTTCTTCTTCTCATCATGCCAAATTCAGTTGAATTTTGGGGGGCAAGTTTTCAGAGTCTGAGGAAGATGATTTTTTTTTTTTAGTTTAAAAAGTCAAGTGTTGAACTTTGTACTTGTCATGAGTGGGAAATCCAAGTCTTATGATGTCTGGAGGTTTTCAATGCCAAGGATGATTGTGTTGGTCCAACTGAGACATGGATGTATCAGTCTTGAAGGATATGTCACTTCTTTCCCTTTCATATCAACATTCTTCTCACCATTTTATTTGATTATTTAAGCAATTATTTAATAAGTTTAGGCTAGGCTACTGCTTCCCGCAAGTAATTTTTGAGTGACAGCATGAATTATTGGATGAGTCGTATGAGTTATATGTAACAGCTTTGGGGGCGGTTAACTTTTATCCTGTAGAAATGCTTACAGTCAGTTGCCCCGAAATTGCTGTTTGGTTTGCCAGAATGCTTCCTAGAACTTGATAGAGTTTTTTGAAAGTTGTCCACCAATCTTTGGGCCTGCAGATTCCGGGAAGCTGTTCATCTATGGATTTCAGACTCTTCCAGTAGTTATGATGCAGTCTTATCTTGTAAAAGCATGTCATGAAGTATAATCGGAACTCGCTATACGAACTCGAACAATAAAAGAGGATACAGAAGGGAAGAAAAATTGTCCATCTCACACTTGGGCACGCCAGTTCATCTGAGTACGATGATGTACATGGGATCTGGGTCATTCTCGGACACCTTGGAAGGAAATTCTGAGCAACAAAACAGTAGCATTCAGATGCAATCAATTGGGAATCTGAATTCTGCAACGCATCATCAACACGAAATCTCACCGAGTCTTGGGAGAAATGAGATGCTGTTTATGCAGCCAGTTGGTGGGCACACTAGCCTGCTTCATGCTGTGCATACCTTGCAGGGTCAGGGTCAGGGGCTTTCCCTTAGCCTTGGCGCTCAAATACCCTCAGGTTATGCATTCTTGAGTCCACATTCACCATTGCCAGGAAGTGATATTAGCAAAAACGGCTCCCGGGGGGATGAGCAATTGAGGAATCCTGAATTTGTACCCCAAAGTTTTGTTGGCAGTCATCAGGATTTGAGTCGACTGAATTTGTCGGGCACAGGGAGAGCGATTTCAAACTCCAGATACTTGAAGGCGGCGCAGCAGCTACTCGATGAGGTTGTTAATGTGAGGAAAGCATTGAAGCACTCCGATGACCGGAAGAGCCGGAGAACCCAGGAGAATGAGACGAAGAGATTAAAAGAAGGTGATGAAGGTTCCAAGAAAGATGATGAAGCACCTTCAGGTGTTCAAGAGTCTGCTAGCAGGGCCGCGAAAGAGCTATCTCATGCTGAAAAGCAAGATCTGCAGCACAAGTTGGCAAAACTTCTTTCCATGTTGGATGAGGTAAGAGTACCAGTTAGACTGATACAGTCTCTGATTAATTGGCTTTATTCTGTAGCAATACAGTGCTGATCTGCCACCGTCAACAGGCTGTTATAAGAATTCTTAGAGCTGGATCAGATCTGAGTGGGGTCTTCGAATTGAATTCATCACTATGTTTGATTGTTTCTTCTGATTTGAATCACAGAAATGAGGAATGAAAAAAGAAAGTTTTTCTTACACGATAGACCACATTGTACATGGATTGAGGGTCATTGTATGATACCTGAAAGAAAGGAGTTTAAGGGTTTTTTTTTTAATATATAGGAATAATTATGGTGAAACTCCTTTATATTTGCCATTCTTTTTTGTACTTAACTCCTATTTGTTTCAAAACAGTTTTTTCAGTTCTATCTATTTAGTTTGATAACATACTTGAGTCATAAGTTTAATGGTACACTGATATGTTAATAAATTACTGACACAGCAAGATTTAGATGATGTGGCATGATGACCGCGCGAAAATTTTGCTAACATGTCATGCCATGTAGTGCCGTTAAATGTCGTGTTAGCGAACCGTTAAAATTAGGATTCAAGGACGTTATATAATTAAATATATATATATATATATATATATATGTATGACTGAAAGAGTAATTTTGAAATATATAGAATTTAAATGCAAAATGGGTAAACATATAGGACTGCCACCGTAATTCTCCCTGTTTTTTTTACTATGAGGTTGTGTCAAAGAACCACCTTCAAGTATTTTCCATCTCACATAGACTGGTTTATCTTCTCAGGTGGATCGGAGATACAAGCAATACTACCACCAAATGCATATTGTCGTATCATCATTTGATGAGATTGCGGGATCTAGAGCTGCTAAGCCCTACACAGCACTAGCCCTCCAGACAATATCACGCCACTTCCGGTGCCTCCGAGATGCAATATCAGGCCAAATTCAGGTGGTCCGAGAGAGCCTAGGTGAGGAGGACGGCTCTGGGAATGGTAAAGGAGTTGGAATAGCCCGACTTCGGTATGTAGATCAACAGCTCAGGCACCAGAGAGCCCTTCAGCAGCTGGGAATGATGCAGCAACATGTCTGGAGGCCTCAAAGAGGCCTGCCTGAGAACTCAGTTTCTATACTCCGCGCTTGGCTTTTTGAGCATTTTCTTCATCCGTGAGGCTTCGATTTTCATACCTTTTCAATTTCTGAATGTGATCAACGAGTTCCTGCAAGTATGATGTCTTCTTGCACACATTTTATCTTAACTCATGTTTTGGTTGTTCAGTTATCCAAAGGATTCAGAAAAAATCATGCTGGCAAGGCAGACAGGATTAACTAGAAGTCAGGTAAAGTAAAAATAGCTGGTTGTAGTCGCCAAATCAAAATTTTCCTTGATCGTAAACACATGGTTAGGATTGAAGTCTCAGCTTATTCTCTACGCGAATCTTGGTACTGTTGATTTGGTTTCTGATCCACTGCCTATATTCGAACTTAGGCAAGTAGGGAGTTGAAATTTGCACTAGTGTGCATGAAACGTAGAAACTTACCTATGAGGCGCAGAGTGATAGGGATGCATCAATTTGTTGAATGTGGGCATTCTTGTGACTAAACCCCAAGTCTTTTCTTCTGTTACAGGTCTCAAACTGGTTTATAAATGCTCGAGTTCGTCTTTGGAAGCCGATGGTGGAAGAGATGTACAAGGAAGAAATCGGCGATATGGACTTGGACTCAAACCTATCTTCTGAAAACGCATCCAATCCCAACAAAGCTGATCACAAGAAATCCTCAGATCAAATAGAAGATCAGCAGCAACAAAGCCTGGCCGCCACTAACAGAGTGCAATTGGTTACTGAATCAACATCTGACCATGCCCCTGACATCGAAATAATGGGGTCCCTGGGAGGGATTGAAACCATAAGCAGCAGCCTATTTTCTGGGGCCAATCGGTTTGTGGCTACTCCAACATATAACGTGCCGGAGCTTGGGAGGTTTGGGAATGGAAGTGGTGGGGTGTCGCTCACGCTTGGACTCCAGCACTGTGATGGCCCAGTGATGCCCTTATCAGGTGGGACGCACCACGGGTTTCTGGGGTTGACAGGGGAGAGTATACCCTACAGTGCTGGAACAGCATCTGCTGTGGCCGAGACTTCAGAGTATGAGGCGATGAATATCGGCACCCAGCAGCAAAGGTTCGGTCCTGCTGGGCATCTATTACATGATTTTGTGGCTTAAAATGTGCTGGCCTCTTGAATGCAAAGGTAAAGTAGACGTAGTTTTTGTTTGTAAGGAAATGTAGTGCAAGGGTACATTTTCCTTGGCGTAAGATGTCATTCTTTCAGGCTGAATGATGAAGAAGTTAAGGCAGATGATGTCGATCCTTTAGTGGGATGTGGTGGTCTTTCTGCTGCCTTTGTAACATATCCAGGTCGACAAATGCTTACATACCTTTGACTGAGATAATAAGGAATGAAATGTCATGTTAGATTCAGGGGATTATGCAGTTTGTTTGTACCCGATTTGGGACCTCAGATGTACAATGTTACAATCAGCAACCAAAAATAATCTACCAAAAATCCTTACAAGAGCAAACCCCATCCCTGAAATGATGAAACCGTGTGTTGTCCCTAACAATAATCTCTCTCCCTGGAGTACCTGAGATGAACTTGAAGGTGCTGTGGCAATCACCACAGATTCGGAGGTTCTTCATGATCCGAATGGGTAATCCTGGAGGGATGGTTATGAGACCGAAGGCTAGAGCAATTTTCTCACTGTGTTGCCACACTTCAGTGATCTTCTCCTCTTCCTCTAGGTCATAGAGAGCATAGTTCGGATCAGCTAAGTACCCGGCCTTCTCCATGTCTCTCCTCAGCTTAGAAAGCATTTCTTGAATCTCGGGGTTTCTTTCATGAGAGGTATCCTTGGCTCGGAATATGTGGACGTCGTTCTTCACCGTGATCCAACTGTAACCTGTGCCTTTTTTAACCCGAATAGCATCATTCATCTCCATCCTCACACGATGAGCTTCTTCCCATCTGCCAGCAGCGGCAAACATGTTTGAAAGAACCACGTGATTGCCAGACTCTCTTGGATCAAGCTCCGTCAACTTGTCAGCCACGAGCACTCCAAGTTCAGGCTTCTTATGGACCCTGCAGGCCCCGAGAAAAGCTCCCCAAATCGATACCGTAGGACGAAATGGTATTTTGTCAATAAACTCAAGGGCCCGTTCTAACATCCCAGTACGTCCAAGCAAGTCCACGATGCATGCATAATGCTCAGGGCCAGGTTCAACCCCAAATCTACTTCTCATTGATTCGAATATCTCCATGCCCAGCTTGACTTTCCCAGCTCGACTGCAGGCCGATAGTAAACACACGAAAGTTGCACAGTTCGGGACAAACCCTACACGAGAAGAGACCATCTCCTTGAACAACGAAACCGCTGGGTCAGCTAACCCTAGATGTGCATAGCTGCCAATCATCGAATTCCAAGTCACCAAGTTCCTCTCAGGCATCTCTCCGAACACTTTCTCCGCATCCTGGACATGTCCACATTTCCCATACATGTCAACAAGAGCACTTCCGACAAAAACATTCTCAAAAATGCCCGCCTTAGTGGCTAATGCCTGGACTGACCTTCCTAATTCAAGAGCCGCAAGACCAGCACAAGCACTAAGGACGCTCGAGAGCATGAAATCAGTCAGTGGGACCTCTTCTTTCCTTGCGCCAAGAAAGGACCCACAAGCCTTCTCTTCCTCGTAATTCTGCACGTACGCTGAAATTAGAGAACACCAAGTAACATCATTCCTCCAATGGGCAGTAGAGTCGAAAACCCTCTCAGCGCACTTGACCTTCCCACACTTCCCATAGAAATCAATCAATCCATTCATCACTGGGAGATCCACCTCGAATCCACCTCTTATTACAAACCCATGAAGTGCTTGCCCCAGCCCTAACCGAAATCCCTCCTCACAAGCGTTGAGGAACACACAGAATGTTATTGGGTCAGGGACCCCGTTTTTTCTCCTGAACTCGATGAAGGCCTTAATTGCATCCTGGGAGCGCCCGTGGAGAAGGGCATTCGAAATGTAGGAGTTCCAGGTAACTACGTTCCTCACAGGCATTTCCTCGAACAGTTTCATAGCGTCATCCAAGAGGTCAGTCCTACTATACATGTCGAAGGCGCTGCACCCCACAAACACATCATCAAGGAGGCCGACTCTAACTGCAAGCCCATGGGTCTGTTTACCGGTGAAGGGCATCCGGAGAGAAGCCGAGGCCTTAAAGACACAGGGAAACGTGAAGTCATTGGGCAGAACACCATCCCTGAGCATCTCGACGAACTGGAGCAGGGCGAAAGTGAAGTGGCCATTGTGAACGGAGCCCGAGATGAGGGAGGACCAGGAGACGACGGAACGGGCGGGGGAGTGGCGGAGGAGGAGCAGGGCGGAGTCAAGGCCGTCAAGTTTAGAGTACATGTGGATGAGGTGGTCGGAGAGGAAGACTGGGAGCTGGGTGGAGGTCTGCAGGGTCTTGGTGATGTGGGCATGGGCGGCTCTGCCCAGGAGATGAGAGCGGGACGATAGGGCGGATTGGACGAGAGCAGCGAGGGAGCTGAGGTTGACGGCGGCCATGTAGCGCGTCTGCGGTCATGGTCGGTGGTTAAACTGGCTTCGTACATCCCATACTTGCACTATAACCCAGTATCTTCGCTGACTTTGTCACTAACCTTGCAGCGTCAGAAACTAAGAATGACCTGGTAACGGTTTGGCTCTCTCTTTTATTTATTTTTACCTCTTTCGGGTGTGAATGAACTTCTAGACGAGTAACGCACAAACCAGGGAACTCCACTTTGTTCCCATCTCGAGAATGGATGGTGAGCCGCGCCGGGCGAACAGTTACTGAGATGAACCTTCGCGTTGAATCGTGACAAGACTCAGTAGCGTTCGAGAAACGTTGTTGTGCTAAGTATTGGTTGGTGTTCACGGAATGGCGTGGGGATACGGGAAACCGCTGCTGTGACCCATTGACACAATCAGCTACGAACGATCAGAGCTTGAGCTTATTCAGTCACTGTCATCAGATTGCAGAGGAGCCAGCGGGAAGGCTCAACCCATTGAGGTACATTCCAGTTAGAAGGTCGAAGATTCACGGTTGCATCACGGTTTGATGCTTGTAAGAACCATCCTTAGCTGGGAAACAAGATATCGCCCCCGATTAGACAATATCCTATACGTAAAATAATCAGACTGCGGCAAAGCATAAGACAAGTAAAAGATGAGATGCAAAGCTTGTCCATATACAGGGAACTAGCTAGACAAACATGCATACCTTATGTTCCTGTTTATTTATCTAGCAAGAAAGGAAATCTAAACGAGGCAGAACATCGAAGGAGAAAACGAACCCACAGAGAAATCCCTACATTACCAACCACTTTCAAACTCAGGCAAGAGGTTTCACGATCAGTGGTCCGTGGTGGCGGTGCTGCCGCTGCTGTGATGCCCGGGAAGCTTCTCCTTGATCTTCTCCATCATGCTCTTCTTCTCGTGGTGCTGCTCGAGCTTGGGTTGCTCGGCCGCAAGGGGGCTGCTCTCAGCATGCTCCTCGTCCTTGCTCTTCCCAACCCCCAGCTTCTCCTTCACCTTCTCCTTTATCCCCTTCTTCTTCTTCCTCCTCCCTCCTTGGTCGTCATCTTCGGACTACATCATCAACATGGATTCGGTTGACATCCCAAAATAAACTGAACTTGAAAACATAATCTAGGTTAATCCTTCACCATAGGCATTATGTTCACGTGTAAATTTTCGTATGACCCTTAGATGTGTTCGCGGAGGGTCCATTAGCAATAGCACCCAATCGATCAAAGTTTATTAAAAAGGGGGGAAAAAAACAGAAAGGTTGAGTCATCAATGATCTAAGTACAACTGACCGAGCTGGAACTTGAGCTGCTCGATCGGTGAAGCTCACTGCCCCACTCCTTGCGGTGCTGCTGCTGCTGCTGCTGCTCATTTTGACCACTTTCCTTGACGACGCCCTGGGTGGTTGCAACACCAGAAAGGTGCGTGGGGTTCCCTAACTCGTCCGTCAGCCGCACAGGGTTGCCATGCGCATCAGTGAGCTGTATTGGGTTGCCGTGCTCGTCTCTCAAGTCCGCCATTCTTAACCGGAAGATCACTGAGCTGAAAAGTGGACCCTGCTTCCGCTTCTTTAGAAGAGGAAGAGCTAGGAGAAGGAAGATGTGGACGTCAACTGTACTTGGGAGGAATCTGTGAAGCGGTGGCTCTTCAAGGTTGCGTGTCAACGAGCTGCTTACACGCGCTATCGGAACCTGCCATGGTCCCACGTTTTTCCAAGTGTGTGGAAAGTGAACACGTGGCACGACAAGCTGGCAGCTAAACATATCCTCCTTCCCTTGTCGCACACTTGCCGTTTTTCCATCCCAGAGAGGATGCTGGTATATCAATTCCAAAGCACAAAACGTGCCGTTGTCTGCCATATTACAGATTAGGTCGGTGACGATCGTGTTCGATCATGATTCGACACTCTGATAGAATTGATTAAGTAAAGACACGTGGGGAAAAAAAAGGGTAAAAATAGCTCGTTTTTCCACTTATATCTATCTTAATATGATGGGTGAGTAACATTCACTAATATTTAATCTTCCAGTGTAGGAATTACAGGAATTACAGCCCCCACCTCTGAAGGGTGCTTGAAGTTCGAAATTTTGAATTTGAACCGGGGGATCTGGCCGTACGTATTCTATGTGAGACCAAGATGCTCACCACCCATTTGGATAGACAACGATTCAATGTTAATGTCAGGGTGCCCTTCCAGTGAACCGATCATACTCTCTTCATGACACTGAACAAAAACCGAGTGAACCAGGAGAATGCCTATGTTCTAACCAAGATGAGGGTAACATAACAATATCTTCTAATGACACTAACGGATGCCGCCGATCGAATTCACACATAAAAAAAAAGTGAAACCAACACAGGCGTATCAGCCAGAAACCAGAAAGTGTCCCAGCTTCAAGTATAAATGCAGTCGCAATTCATCCAGATGGAACCTAAAAGCCACTATACAAGGCACTAGTTATCAAATGTATGTATATCTACTTCCTTGATTAGATATTGTGTGGAACCGTAGAAACAAAGCGGTTAAGATATCAGATATGCTCGTAGAGCAGTGAAAGAAGTAGTGAAAGAGGGAGCACATTGTCAGCACCTGGTAACGGGGACATATCCTTCTCAAGTTAAGATCCTTGGGTCATCTTTCTTATCAACTGGGTCTTTAAACCGAACTCTAGCCAAAGGGTTTGAGCAATGCTGCAGGTCGGCCACTGAGTATGATCGCCATCGAGACGAGCTCCATCTAGGGGAGGAGATATGACCTTGAGAGCTCTTGCCTTGTGGATGGAGAGGTGGGAGTGGTGGGGGAGACATGGAGAGCGAGATCAAGCTTGAGCTCGAGTCATCGCTGGTGGAGCTGTAGCTCTCCCAGCTGCTCATGGCCACGGCCAGAGCTAAAGTGCTCTTGCTAGAGCTGAGGGGCCTCTTAGATATCCCACCAGCATTACTCTTAAGAGTGGAGTTGCGGCACTTGTCCCAATTTTGATGGAATGCGAGGAGGTTTCTCCGTCTCCGGCTGTATGCATTTTCTGGCTTCACAATCTCTTTAACATCAGAAGAAGCAGCATCAGCGAGGCTTGTGTATGACTTCGATTTGCCCTGGTAGAAGTTTGATATTCCTCTTCTGCAATTAAAGTTGGCCGCAGCAAGACATCAAAATCATGAACAAACAGCAAGCATCTTTGGGAACCATAAATTATACATACTACACTAGCCAAACCTGCTTCATGACATGCAAAGATGGTACGGTTCCGTTATTCATTTCCCCATCAATCAAGCGGACATAGTTTGAACAGTAGTTAGAGTTAGATCAGATTTTACACAGTGGGGCACAAGTTCCTCTATAAAACAAGACGAACAGCATGTTTGAACTTCAAGCAATTCATTCTTGTTGTGCCTGAGCAACAAGTTTTTACAATCTCAAATTGATGATAAAGAATTCTCGCTTTGTGTTTACAGCCTCTTATCCAAGATATCAAAGATCCTGACTCTTCAGGATCAAGCTACTAATGTTAATCTTCTCTGAATCATGAATATTTTTCATTCACAAGACCTGAAAAAACATTTACTAATCCCGTCCATGTCAACAGAGATCACATCAACCTGAGATTGGACGATAAAATTAAGGATAAATTCAATGGTTTAATGAGCCCCTGCTAACAAAACGAGCAAGAGATACAAGCAATTGAAGCTTTTTCTTCAGGCAGATAAATCAGATATCACAATTTCATAGGGAGGATGCGCAGTAGAGGGAAAGATCACAGTGACAGATCTGATCAATGCATGAAGCAAATCAAGCAAGAAGAGATAAGGACTGAGGATTACCGAAAAGGCAAAACCTCCTCGAGAGCATCCATCATCTCAAGCGGACCTCTGTAGGAGCTCTGGACCTCGTTCTCCTCCTCAACGTCGTCGTCCCCGGCCAACGAAGCATCGCTGTTCTTCCCGATGGACGACGACTCGGAGGAGCTGCACTCCTCGGCCGCCGCCGCTTCACCCCCACCATCCGCTCTCCGATCGCCGGTATCAAACTCCGGAGATTCGAGTACTGATGTGTGGCTGCCGATCCCCAAGGACGAATCGATGATCCCCCTGTGACCGTGCAACGCACTCGACATGGTGGATCCTCGAGAAGTCCAACAGGATAATCAGATGAAGTCCGCAAGGAGCAGAGCAGGAGAAGCGACAACAGGGTGGAGATGTCTCAGGGGCCGACGAGTGGGTCGCGACATCTCGTGTTGCTGTACGAGTGCAGGCAAGAGGCTCGAACACCGTACAGACATCGAAAGAGAAGAAAAACAGATGGATAACGCGCGTTTATTTATTCATTTATTTATCTTCCGTATGCAATCACAAGAATTTCTTGCCCTAATTTTGAAATTTGGCGAATATCTCATAGTATTAGTTATGATCGTGATTATAAATATTAAATGGGCTGATTTTGCTTAAAATCAACCTATCAGAATTTATAAATAACCTGAACTGCTCTTAGATCAATCTATAATTGCTTTTATTAAATTAAATAGTAATTACAAACAAAATTTAAAAACTAGGTATATTAAAAGGAAATGGTCTCACACATTTTCTTATTTAATCGGCTCAAAACCTTTTAGGCACGAGATTTGATCCATAACTTGTTTGGGATCATTGAAAACCTGCATCGGCTGCTAAAAATCTATAAATTAAAAATCAAATTTTGCCAATCAATTTAAAATTTTCAAAAAAAATAAAAATAATTACTTAAAATAATTTGAAAAAAATAAAAGGTTCACGAGTCAAACCGACCACTTATAAAAAGTCTAGATCGGTTCATATATGTTTAAACCGTAACTTATAATCAGATTGATTTGCTAACTAAATCGGCTGAACAATTTCGGACCCATTTTAAACCGGTCCAAACCATTCATTTTAACAACTCTAGTTGTGACACTAGAGGAGGACCCTGAGCTCGAATCTTACCAATGAAAATGTACTAACAATACTCTTGTTGTTCTCGAGTTTCCTGTAAAAAATGGCAGATAGTTCGACTTTCACATCTATTACTATCCGACATTCTCATTTCTCATCCTGCTCAGTACCATATAACGACCCATCGACCATGTGAGTTTAAGCATGGCACTCCGTCTCGGTTTCGGTCAGTGCAGAGGAGAAAAACACGAAAGGAACGTATCGACCGAGGGCCGGGACTGCTCGAATTCACGTAGTACCACCGGAAGACAGAGTGTGGATCATGTCCACAGCTTCTCAACAGGATTTCACTTGGTTGGTTCCCACTGTGTTACATAAAATAATTACAGTTAAGAGTTGAACAAGATCTTTCAATCACAGTTTCAGACACGATCTATGATACGAAACCGAACTGCGGACATTTTAATCTTGCCTCCACGTAGTTCTATGATGATCGTATTCTCGTCTCAGCCATGGAGTCTCAGCATTGTACATGGGGCAAAATCTCATTAGAGCAGCACTCAGACGTACTTACATTACATACACTGTTAACTTATGGTGAACCTCTTTCCGTAGAAGCGAAAATTACAGGGATGATCACCACTGCTGCCGAGAATTTCGATCATTTCCAGCACGAACATGCCGATTGGTTAGCAGAGTCGAAGTTCTCCGTAGTGCCGCTTGCCTCACCAGCGGAACGGGTTCCTCTGCAAAATCCAAAGGACTGCAAAATATCATGTATCTTTTGCATCCAAACTTAACCACGCCTGGGATGAAATCGGTGAAAAGTGTATGGACTCACCAGTAAACCCTTCTTCTTCTTCTCCTTCTTCTTCTCGATGAATGCTATGAGCTCCTGCTGCCGAGACATGGAATCCTCGAGTGCCTGGACATACAAGACTTGTTATTTCGATACAAGTGGGTTAACATTAGGATTCGATTGAGTTCTCATCACAGAAGTACCTTCTTGGCCGAAGAAAGCTCCTCCTCCAGTGCTTCGATGCGTCTCATTGCTGAAGATAGCATCTGCTCCTTGTCGGTGGGCATACTGGACTCTTTCTTGCAGAGGGCCGTCATCCTCTCTTCCAACTGAGCCATCCGCTTGATCATTGTCAAGAGCTCGGCACCCGATATGGCTGGTCCTGTCAGCTCGACTGGAGCACCTTTGGTCATCACCGTTGTATCAACGTAGAAAAGCTGGCTATTGCAAAGGCTGCCTTCTGCTATTCATTTTTTGTGCCCACCAGGTCCAGGAAAGGCAGAACCATTATGGCATCGCCATTGCAAACACCAACATGCAATTGAAGATTCGGTTCATTAGTTCTTGCCAGGCTCAGAGTATTCATTTGATAGTTTATGGGTTGCGGCACAGTTTTACTAGCAAGAAATTCTTTAAATCGGGGTATCAGGTAGCATACAGAATGCAATCTCCCTGAATCGTTTAAGTAGATGATGCTGGAATACAGTATGGAATTGTAAGTGTGGATGACATTGTGAGACATACCTTTCTCGAGTGCAAGCTCTTTGATCGGTACTGTTTTAGCCCAAGCTGCATCTACGATTTTGTCTACCACAGGAATGCACTTGTCATCATCGAAGGTGCCCTTGGTGCTATTCTTGTAGACTGGAGCCTACAAACAAATCATGGGAAGCCGGAACTTTCAGGAAATCTTTTGGAGGAGGATAAAGGATGGATTGCCCTCTAAATCGCTGGCTATGATATACACAGTATGGAAATTGAGAAGACATACTTCTTCTTTAACCAGGCAAGGCTCAGGAGGTTCTGGTTGGTTCTCTTCTACAGATTGGGATTCTGAGTTGCCTTTCTGCAGGAAGAATATCAACAGAAGATGGAGAAATTGTCGGAGCAATTCTTTAAGTATCAAGGAAAAATGATAGAAGATTGAAACTGAAAATGATTTGGAAAGGAAATTAATTTGCAGGATGGCATACTTTACCTCTAGGTTTGCAACCTCATCTTCAGAGATCGTCTTCTCTTCAATATCTGGTAATGTTTTCCGCGTGCGTCTAGCTTCACGCTCATGGACCATCTGCATATCCAAATGGTGGTAAGAACATGAGGCCAGGAACATGTGCATCGACATCTATATTTCTGGAATGAAAGTAAGTAGACGACCTTCAAGATTTCCGGGTCGTTCCATGGTCCCTTGTCTGAGCGCATACAGCCACCTTTATCGGCACAAGTACAAGTACCACCCAAAAACTCGGGCAGCTGACTGATAGACATATTTCAATAACACGGTGTCAGAAGATTTATCATTGAGCTTATGGTATCAAAGCAAAGGCCGATTAAAAGAAGAGGTCATCCATAAGAAATACTGCTGTTTGACATCATTATCTAAAACGAACTACAAGTAGGTTTCTCACTCTGGCGCAATTATCTCGAGCAGCTTACTCTGGTACTTATTGCCAAGAACCTGTCGGAAGAGGACGAGCCTATACATTTAGCAACAGCAAGAATAAATTAAACGAGCATTTCTGTAAACAAGCACAAGCGAGATCTTCCGTACATTGATCTTTGATGTTGTCTTTGGATCAAGGAAGGATTTGACTGTGTTCCAGAGGAGTCTGAATCCAGAACCGGCATTGATAATGAACATGCGGTTCAAAGTCTACAGGAAAAGCGAACATTTCCAGTTAGAGTCCTCTAATATGAAGGAAATTTCAGTATATTAGGTTAATAAAGGTTGAGCCTGGATAGTTCAGAGAATTACTTCCGGGTAGTTATCACCATCGATCTTCTGGAGGCGCTGAATAAGTTCCCGAGCAGCCTTATTGAAGTTCTTAAGACCCTGAACCATCAATCAGCTATAAACTTTTCAGAGATTCTGTATCCGGAAAGATCAGATAGGAAGCCTGACAGCTTAACAGTATCCTTAAAACTGTCATTCCATAAAGAGGTAACCGATAGTAGAACCTGAAACAACTCAACGTACCACTCCCTGGACATCCAAAATGGTGGTGCTCTGGTCCATGTGCTTCTTGGCAGCAATCGAACAAGCTGGGAACTTAACCACAAAAGTCCTCTCAAACTCCCGAACGTGATACTTCACATACCGGTCCATTGTGGTGACTTGCATCAGCTTGTTTGGGTCGACCTGTCCGAGCTGCTCTATGTAGATAGGCCTCCCATCCATGTCCACTCCATGGTGTCCATGTGGATAATACTTAAGGACCTCATCGATTTCCTTGAATTCAAAGTCCTGGAAGAATAGCTCGCAAAGATAAACGCATTATTTCCTAAAAGTGTTCAGAAATGGTTTGTGTGAGAGGCCAAGAACTTTTATGCTTGAAGGGTTCAAGGATTGATCTAATCGATCCTGTAGCTTCTCCTGTTAATTCATACCTCCATGATTGTATCAGCCCCAAAATCCTTCCGCCACTGGAGCATGTCTGCCCACATTTGCTTTGTTTTCTCGATGTCAAACTTTCTCGCTCTCAAGAATCTGCAATCCCATGTATTGCATTTCAGTGTCACACATCCATAGGAGCTTGTCTGATTTTAAAGTGCCCATGGTAAATAAGCAGCTGATATACCTCAGCATCAGGTGATGGCTGTCATGTTTTGCAGGCAACAGCTCTTCCAAAATGAGCGCTTGTCGGAACGCATCAACGGCCTGCAATTCTTCGGCGTCGATCTCATCTTCCCCAATTGAGACGGACATAACCCTGCTGCAATTTCGACTCCTCCTCTTGAAAGAGTTCTTGAGCTTCATCGAGGCACTGCTAGCCTTCTTCTTGAGGGAACTGAGCCTCGGCTTCCCATCCTCAGAATTCTCAAGATCATGTTTATCTGAAAGCAAACGAAGCAAACACAAAGAAACGGTGAAAAGGTTCCAAAAAGACAACTCATAATCCTGAGATCTATGTCCGGTGTCCATCAATATTCCATCTGCAGAGAATTCAATTCACCCTTGTATCCATTGACAAGTGCTCAATCACTGGCCCAATTCACCGGAAACATTTCTATTGACCAAAATGATAATGTGCAGGCAGCTTACCAGAACGATCGAGGGGAGTTGACATGGTGACCAACCTCCTATCCACAAAGGCCCTCAAACTGAGACAATCACAAAAATGCAATTCTAGATCAGATGCTCATACATCACATTTTCTGGAAATCAAACCATTCTTTGCGTCCTAGCCGATTCACATGTCAATGTAGAGCCAGGGAAAGATAGACACGAGATAAAAGGAGGAACATTTACCTTTGTGAGAGGCAAGAATGTAGGAGGGGAAGAGAGGGGACTAGAGAGAGAAACGGGGCAACCTTAAATATCAAACAAAGGTTCCGAATTCTGCTCTCTTCTGAAGGGACAACCTGTCACCATGTCTCAAACCAATTCTAGAGGGAGAACGAAATGGATAGAGAGGTATTGACTAGTCCTGTGAGATTTGGATGGATATGAGTCCGAAATGGAAGGGACTCCTTTCAATTCAAATGCTCTGCTTGCCTCTCTCTCTCTCTCTCTCCCTGTCTCTCTCCAATGGCTTCTCTTCCCACCCAATTCAAACTATTCCATCTTATACCCACTTCCTTTCTCTTCCTCTTTGAACAACAAACAGACTGTCTAGCATCATGTCAAAATCTGGAAGACCAGAATGTCTAATGGATGAGGAAGAAGTCGGTGAGAAGCCGCACAGGGATCAAAGACACTGTGATTTGTCTATACGTTTGTAAGTTTTATTTAGTGGATTGTTTGCTGAATTGTGTATCATCCCTTTCCCTAGAATGCTCTTCATTCAAGACTCTTACTGCATTCATTAGGTGTGAACATTTTCAGCAAGACATGCACATTAAATACATTGTGTTTGAGCTTCAAACCGTACAATGAACCGTCGTCAATTATCTCCGATCTCAATTATTTGGCTTCACTTCGATGTATGGTCCATCAACTAGGCAACCTATCCTAGATCCACCAATTTCAATATTTAGAGATAACGTACGTACATCTGGAAACTACTGTACAAGCATAGGGAGAGCTTCTGGAATTGTACATGGCAGAGTTGAAATTCCATTTCATTCATACCTTAGGGATACTTAAGAGTAATATAGTGGGAAGGACGACATTTTCTTCAGTTTGAGGTGCTCAAATATGTCACAATTCTTTCAACTTTATTGGCCTGCCTTAGAACCAGGATCCTAGCACTGCCTGCTGGTTGCCATGGTCAGATCATGCAGTTCATCGAGCATAAGGTCAAGTTTCTGCCTGTTTCTTGTGAAGGCTTTCGGCTACTAGGCTACCAGTTTGGTTTATTTTGATCTGATTCAGATTCCCATTCACCTGATTCCATGTCTGATGTCAAGTGGACACTCTCAAGGAGTCGAGAAACTCAGAGTCCACAAAAATGGGCTTCACCGGAGAATGGACTCTCCAATTACCAGCAAGAAGAGGGATAACATCAAGCAAAGCCATGGGAGTTGGCAGAGGACAAGTGACAACTCCAGTTTCCCAATGGATGATAATCAAGCTCTCTGAGGGGTCTTCGTGTCCAGGGATGTGATCACCCACTCTATTTGCTCCAACACCAGCAGAGATTCTGAGCTTATGAGGAGCCCATGGCTTCTTCGGGTCAGCACTTGAGCAGCTCCGCTATCATGTCAAGAACAGACAACCCATCCACGATAAATGACTGCCAGTAAAAATAAAAGGAGACTTCCAATAAGAATAAATTGTTTATCCTCTGACAAGTCATTCTCCTCAGGAAGAAAATGCTCATCTTCTGAAGTTGTTTGCAGAAGACGAAATGTATATTCCACAAAAATAATGTTTCATCTACAAACCAATTCTAGTTTAACATCTCCCTTAACACATTTAAAGCCAGATTATTCAAACCCTCCAATAAGAAATGAGAATCCACAGGAAGAAAAGGAGTCGCAAAGAATATTTTTGTACATGCTACAACAGTAGAGGAGGTCCTTCTGAGAATAAAATGAAAATTCAGCAACGATTCGTGGGTTTCTGCTCTTTTAGTTTGGCCATAGTATCTGGTGTGAATTTACTGCTACAGTGGCGTGAACTGCTGCTACTTGACTATTGGTTCAGCAGGACTAGTGGAACCACATATCTCCAATCTATTTCTTCTTCTTTGACTTGCTGGAAAGAGATTGAGTGTAAGCAGTTCCCCAATTACAAGATGTGAAACCCAACTTCTTAGCACCATATAAACCTTTACTTCCAACAGAAATACGTATATTTGGAGGAAATAAAACATATTCTCGCTAATGCAGGCCAAAACCTTTTCTGGCAAACTAAAACATTGTTATCCAAAGACACATTCATATCTTAGAGAGAAGACACCACTTTTTAGATATCACAGAAAGAGAGGATTGGTTATCATGCATAAACCCATACACCTCAAATTGTTTTGCACAAATAGATGGCAAACCTAGCATTTCATGTAGATATGGTCATATAAAGCGGGAAGAGAGAGAAACCAAGTTTATTAACAGGATATTATCACAATCTGAAGTGAAAAGTGTAAATGCGATGCCAGCATAAATAACAATACCTGGAGCCATTCGTCCAAGGATGCATCAGTCGTGTTAGTCCCAACTTCGACCTTTGGTGCCCTCTTGGTCTTCTGTCCAAACTTTCGTGGATCAGGTAGATATTCAGATATCATTATCACTAGAAAAAGACAATGGAATAGCATGAAATCACAGACATCAGGCTAATTTAAAAACACATGCACCATAAAATGATTTACACAGAGAGGCTGAAATAATTGCTTTTTTTTTAATAAGAGATAGGAGTATCAAAACTGGACTCAACATCATTAAGAAATAAATAGATGCCTCTGATATGTATATGAAGATATCATTAACTGAAAGTCACCCAACTGTGGCTATAGTTATACTCATGAAGATCCACGGACAAATCTAAGCAAAAGCTACTTTGATTGATCGGAGAATGTCAGTGGAAATTGAGCCTTCAAGAACTTAGCATTCTTAGGTCATGCATACTCACTCGCATCATGATAATAGATATATGTTGTTACTTGATAGTGTGCTCAAAGCAGCACACAAAGGCATGCAATTCATGAATTAAAGTTCTGTCCAGCAAGAGAACTTTATGAAACAAACAACGTAGCCCTCTATGGATGTGACGCATCAAGTTTGAAGACGTGCCCCCTCATGTAGGTAGAATGGCCACTAACATGGACTTAACAGGAGGCACACACTCATGCAAATACATGGATAAACTATTCATTAGCCAAGACTGGCTCTTTGGGGAGTCATTCATGAAAGTAAGGATACCGTGGAAAGAAAATGATGCACATTTTGTTTTAAATGGTGAATGATTATAGACCATGAGGCAGTTAAACACATACACATGATTTACAGGACCTATTTCAAATTTTCTACCTTGGAAAGGAGCTGTAGACGACCATGAATCCATAAACCAAGGAGTAAAAGAAGAGCAATCCCCAATGTAAAAAGAAACAGCGATTCTATGCTGAGGAAACAGCCAGCCTCAACAACTTCAATTGTAGCGTTATAAAAGAGGCTCTGATAGGGTCGCTCGTTTATCTCATAGAGAATAGCTCCCACAAGATCAAAATTTCCAGGCTGCAAAATCATATTTGGTAGCTTAGTTAGGCCGCATAGGAGGCAGGTCTCAGTGGAAAACATTTTCAAGATAACTAATAAATTGCTACCACAAAATTTGTTTGACAATTCGTCGGTCAGGAAAACATTAAAATAGTCAGCACCATCACGTACGCAACATCTTATCACTAATAGAATCATTAGTGCAACCAAAGTTGCGTAGCTTAAAGCTTAGTAAAGCACACAGCCTAACATGCAGAATTTTCATCTAGATATGACAAAGCCAAAGTCGTTAAGTGAATGACGAGCACAACACACTATCCAACAAAGATCCCATTATTAGCCTATAACACTCAAATGGAGGAGAATGCTGAAAATTAGTCTCTTTCCAAAGTGTAGAAGTAAAAAACGGACACGTCAAGTCACGTCTGTGACAAACTTCCATAACAAGAGACTGAATGAGATGCTGCATGAAAAAGCTAAAACCAAAGCCTCATCAACCTAAGCCGTCATTCGTTCGAAAGGACCGGACCCAGCAACGAGCCAGACGGAGAATGCAAAGGAGTCCAACCCAACAATTCGAAGAAAACATTGACAGCAAAGACGACCAATTTCACAGAGCAATCCAATCAGCGGGGTGCATGTTTGAGCAAAGGGCGGCCATTATTCATAGGTGTGAGCAGATGAATGGATCCAGGTTTGAAACTGGGAATCTGAGCGCTCAGCTCGGATAAGCAAAGGCGATGCCAGGATAAAGAGAAGGGCGAGGAAGAAAAGCCTGACGTTCTTCGCCATGGCCATTCCCAGGAAGCTCTTCCGGTCAAAATGTGTGCTTTAGTTTCGGAAAAGACAAAAAAAAAACATTACGAAATTAGTTTTCGGTAAAACCGAAATAAAATACTTCTCTCTCGAACTAAAATTTAATTTTTAAATTATAAATTTAAGAATTTAATGAATTAATTATTAATTTAATATCAAATTATTACTTAAATAATTATAACTTCTCATATATTATTTTAAAATATATGAAAATTTTTATTTTTCAAATGGGAAAAGTTAGAAAATTTTAATTTGATTTCACCATAACAAAATCATATATCTTTAAATTTTTTAATAGGTAAAATTAAATTAGCCTGCTCTGTGGCACCCAAAATTTTTTATTATTATACACTTTGCACCCTATAGTTTTATATATTATACATCAACACCCTGAGATTCTCATGTTTGATCAAATCTGCACCTTAGGTAGAGGGTGAACAATAAACCTGGCAAAATTCGGTCCGGCCTGATAGCTCGGCACAATAACCTCGTGCTGGGCTAGTGCTTATTGTGCCGTACTGGCACGGTCCGATAATTTTATCAGGCATGTTGGGCTCGATGATCCCCGGGCTGTGCTGGCACGATAGCCAATTATGAATATTTAAAAAAAAAGTCTAACAGACTATTAGAAACTATTGAAGGATAGAAAAAACTTCATTTATGAGTTCATTTATAGTTGTAAATAAGTCACGATCAAATAATATTTATTGGAGCTATTGGGCAGGGTCAAGACCGCTCTTGTCTTATCGTACCGTATTGGACAGGCCCGGTATCCTAAAAGGGTCATGCTTGGGTCAGTCTTTATCGTGTCATTTCGGCACGACTCGATAAGACCAGGCCGGCACGATTTGCCACGTCTAGTGCACAAGCGCAATACGAAAATTGGGGGCAAACTTGAAAGTTGAACTATAAAAGGCTCACCCGTGCTGTTTCTGCAAAACCCTAGCCACACCCAGAGGACCGCTATGGGCAAGGTCAAGGGGAAGCACCGTTTGGACAAGTTCTACCGGCTAGCCAAGGAGCACGGCTACCGATCTCGGGCCTCATGGAAGCTTGTCCAACTCGACTCCAAGTACGGCTTCCTCCGCTCGTCCCACGCCGTCCTCGACCTCTGCGCCGCACCGGGGGGCTGGATGCAGGTGGCAGTGCAGCGCGTCCCTGTCGGCAGCCTCGTCATTGGCATCGACATGGTGCCCATCGCCCCTATCCGCGGCGCCATCTCGATCGAGCAGGACATCACGAAGCCCGAGTGCAGGGCGAGGGTTAAGAAGCTGATGGGGGAGCACGGGGTTCGGGCTTTCGATCTGGTGCTTCACGATGGTTCGCCGAACGTGGGAGGTGCTTGGGCGCAGGAGGCAATGAGCCAGAATGCTCTGGTTATCGATGCTGTGAAGTTGGCCACTCAGTTTTTGGCTCCCAAGGGCAATTTTGTGACTAAGGTATGTGACTAAGCTAACCATTGTCGTTTCTGATGCTACCAATTGGGTCATGTCATTCTCTGGGTTGGTATCGTTTGTGGCTGTTCTGTTTGCCTTGTTTATCAACTGGGTTTGCTTGTGCTGGAGTTTTAGAAGCTAATGCCTGCAAATGAATATTGCCCTTGGCAAGGATGAAATTGCATTCTTGAACTAAACTTTAGGTTTTTCAGCTGATAGATTATGATGGTAGTTTCATTGCGTTGATGGGCTACGATTGAGCAAGGTTCCACAATTAGAAATTTCACTAAAAGATCCTAGCCCAGCTTCATCTAGAATTTTGAACTTTCTAAGTTCATAGCATCATTTTTTTATGACACTTTCAGAAAGAACTTGTATGACTTTATTACTCGTTCTTCTAGTTTTGGGATGGTCCATATGTCTCGTGTAATCTCCAGTGAAGCAAGGTCCTCTTTGACAATGCTATCTCCTTTCTTCTTTTAAACACTTGAAGGCTGAATTTGTTATTGTTTGCTTCTCCTAGGTTTTCAGGTCTCAAGACTACAATTCTGTTCTCTATTGTCTCAAGCAGGTATATTAAGCTGCATGTTAATGTTAATGTTGTTTTATAATATATGTCCTGGGATCCAATTTGACTTTGGCTGAAATTTCTTTGCAGCTGTTCGAAAAGGTTGAGGTGGATAAACCGGCAGCTAGTCGTTCAACATCTGCTGAGATATTTGTTTTGGGCCTCAAGTACAAGGCTCCAGCAAAAATTGATCCACGGCTTCTTGATGTGAAGCATCTATTTCAGGGGTCTATTGAGCCTCCTAGGAAGGTAGTTTTTCCATTACAGTCCTTATAATTGCTGACCATCTCATCATTCCACATCAGAGTTTTATGAAGTTATGTTGACTATTTACCTTGGTTATAGGTTGTTGATGTCCTTAGGGGAACAAAGCAAAAGAGACACCGTGATGGGTAATGCTTCTCCTTCAGATTATGAAGTTTCTTGTTCTCTTCTTTACGTAATAAACATGAGCAATATTTTTGGGATAATGTTGACCTGCAATGATGGACATAGTGGTGTACATGATGTTTGTGCTTCTCTACATAGGGATGTGTTTTAAGATTGAAGGTTTTTTGTATCCCTGTTTTGAGTGTCTTGTTTTTCAATATACACTAAACTTTAATCTCATTCCTGCTATGAGAAAATGGTGCTTTGATAGCTTTTTTATATGACTTCCATGTTGCTGTTTAATTCTTAAGACTGTTTCTGTAAATTCTCCTTCCAGATATGAAGATGGAGACACCACTTTGAGGAAAGTGTCTTCAGCTGTAGATTTTATATGGTCTGACACTCCTCTTGAGATACTTGGTTCAGTAACTGCCATATCATTTGACGATCCAGCTTGTGTGCCAATCAAGGAGCACGAATTGACAACTGAGGAGGTAGACATTTCCTTGTTCTTCCTGCTTGTTCTTATCTGTAGTCCTTACTGTTTCACATTTATGTATTTTCAGGTTGAGCATCTTTGTGAGGATTTACGTGTCCTTGGGAAGCAAGATTTTAAGCATCTATTGAAGTATGATTCTTCATCTTTCTGTTGTTCTAAGATCAGCCTCATCACTAACTGTTGTCTTCCTTGTAATTTTATAGTATAAATTTAAAATCATTTTTCTGCATTGCTCAACTCATTTGTAACATAGGTGGCGGATGAATATAAGGAAGGCACTCTCTCCCTCCCAAAAAGCTTCTGCTACTCCCGCAAACATAGAGAATCAAAACAAGAATAAGGAAGATGAAGATGATAAAATACTTAATGAGATGGAGGAGTTGACATATGCAATGGAGCGCAAGAAAAAACGTGCAAAGAAACTTCTTGCAAAAAGGCGAGCCAAGGTGCAGCTTACTATTTGAAAAGCTTTTCCTTTTTGGGGGGGTGTGATGTGCATGCTTATTGCTTGTGAACTTTTCATGTGAATAAATTTTGCAATTTTCCAGGATAAGGCGAGGAAGGCTACAGGAATGCAAATAGATGCACTGGAAGATGGATATATTGATCATGAGTTGTTTTCCCTTTCTTCCATCAAGGTCAGTTGTGTCACACCATGCATAATATATTGTTTTTACTTGTAAAGTTTGGACTATTGTGTGTGTATATATATTTGAGCAATATTTTGTATTTATTGCTATAAATACTCCCTCTTGGCCTGCTAATGTGCTGTGCGTAGAATGCTGGTTTCTTTTTTTCTGCTCGACTATTTTCCTAGTTGCTGAAATGTTTGGTAACGAATTTCAGAAGAACAATACTATGTGCAAGTTCACTCTGACATCTGTTATCCTTACCTTGCCTTATTCATGAACTTGCTTTGAAATGCATCATCTGTTTGAGCCAGGATAATATTTTGTCAAATAATCCTAAACTGCTAATCTTCAAGTAGTTAACATGTTTACTGAATAATGTATATGAATGAAAGCAAGGCAATAAATCCTTTTCCTGTTATATGATGGTCCTTCAGGGTAAAAAGGATTTGGTTGCTGTTGATTCGACTGAACTTGAAGAAGAGGATCGAAATCTCCAAGATAGTGATGATGAAGAAACTCACAAGGAGTCTCAGGATCAATGCTTGAGTGATTTAGATTCAGATGAAGAGCACAGGAGGTGGTTTTCTCTTGCTTTACTGACAGCTATTTGACATTTCTTCATGCAAAAACTGATGTTGACACCAAAAAATACTATTGCATTGCCAGATATGATGAGCAAATGGAAGAATTTCTCGATCAGGCCTATGAACGTTTTGTGGCCAGAAAGGAGGGCAGTACCAAACAGCGGAAGCGTGCAAGGCAAGCCTACTCTGAGAAAGAAAAACTCTTAGAGGTATGAAGCTACTATACTTGCATGTTGGTAGAATAAGCAAATTGAATGAACCTCTCTTGGTGATGTAGATAAGTTTATTTGGTGCACAGGGAGGTGATGATGACAACGGTATTCACTCTGAGGACAATTCAGACAAAGAGGTTGATGATGAGTCTAATCCCCTTATGGTATCACTTGATGATGGGTCGAAGCCATCTCAAGAAGAGATCACAAACAAGTGGTTCAGTCAAGATATCTTTGCTGCAGCAGCAGAAGAGGGGGATTTGGAGAAGTCTGATGATAGTGAAGAAGATGAGATGCTAGTGGACCAGCCCAAGGATAGCAGATTATCTTTGCCTGACAAGGTGGTCAAGGATAAGAAAGCAGGTGAAGCTTCCAATGAAAAGGAAGATTTTGAGATTGTACCTGCCCCATCAACGGATACCAGTGACAGCTCATCATCTGATGAATCTGATGATGATGTTGAAACGAAAGCTGAGATATTGGCCTGTGCAAAGAAGATGCTAAGAAAGAAGCAAAGAGAGCAAATTCTTGATGATGCGTACAACAAGTATATGTTTGATGATGAGGGGTTGCCACAGTGGTTTATGGACGAGGAGAGGAGACACCGCCAGCCTATTAAGCCAGTGACAAAGGAGGAGATTGCAGCCATGAGGGCCCAGTTCAAGGAGATCAATGCACGACCAGCTAAGAAGGTAGCTGAGGCAAAAGCCCGGAAGAAGCGAGTTGCCATGAGGAAGCTTGAGAAGGTAAGGAAGAAAGCAAATTCCATATCAGACCAGGCAGATATCTCTGATCGATCAAAGAGGAAGATGATTGACCAGCTTTACAAGAAGGCAATGCCCAAGAAACCTCAGAAGGAATACGTGGTGGCAAAGAAGGGAGTTCAGGTAAAATCTGGCAAGGGTAAAGTCCTGGTTGACCGAAGGATGAAGAAAGATCTGAGGAAACACGGGATGGGAAAGGCTGGGAAAGGCAGCTCGAAGAAGGGAAAAAATGTTATGGCCAAGGGAGGTAAAGGTTCTGGGAAGGGACCTGTGAAGAAAGGGAAGAGTAGGGGAGCCAAGTCGAAGAAAGATTAACCACCATGGTTGAGGCGGCAAGCTCAGGCATTATTTGTAACTTGTGTTCGAAGTTACTCATCATGCCCCGGAAGTTACTCAAATTCCTTAGATTAAATAATTTGTGAGCTCATAAGGTTTCGAAATGGAAGTTTAAGTTTTGATTGATTCAGTCTTGTGATTCCATTCTCTGAATATGCATCCAGTGCAACCAACCCCGAGCCAAGAGTATTACAAGTGATTGTTATTGCTGTAGACATCCTGATTTCTGGACTTCATTGCTGGTCGATCTGATGAAACTAGAACAGTCGACACTTGCATTTGGGGGTGATCATAGGGTATATTGGATTCAAAATGTCCCGTTTCAGATCAATTAGTGGCGGTAAACCTCTTTGATTCATACAGCAAATCAGAAGGTTGAAGTTATTAATGGAAATAGCTGAGAATGAAACGTAATCCTCATCGATCAACAGTTGATCAATCGAATTGGCCCGTAGAATCTCCAGTACTCATCAAGACATGAATGTCATCATACACGAAGAACAGTACTTGTTATGTTAATTTCCAACTAGACAATGGCAGCGACGAGCTTGGCGGTAGCTTAGCTCTTAACGGCCAGCTCAACTTCCTGCTCGGCCACCGTTGTGACATTCGTGCTGCTTCTGACCGACATAAAGGCTTGATCAGCAATGATATTTCATGATAGGTAAGAAGAAGAAGAAAAGAGAGGTTTTCTCATGAACCTGTCACCACGAATATATTCCATTTTCATGATAAAAGCTGCAATTCAGTTTAATCGGATGCATGGTCCAAAAGCAGAAGAACTCACACCTGGATCCTGGGCTCTGGGGGCCTTATACTTGTGGCTGTGTCAGTCAAACACACTTCGTTCGATAAATCAGAGTCTAGGCATTAACACTCGGCCCCTACTGTTGGCAAGACCTCATGCTCATGAAGTTGTCTTGCCGATGAAGAACAGAGTATCGTGGCTGTGCTGTATCTCACAGGTACGTGTAATTTAGTCAGTGAGAGTTGAAGAAACAGAAATTATTATGATCCCCTGTTAATAGTACCCATCTGCTCCATCCTCATTCACTTCATTCTAGTCCAAGCTGAAGAAACGGCAAGGTGGACACGAGACATTCTCCGTCCATAGCCACAGACAGCCTAGCTCCTATTCCGATTCTGACTACTTTTCTTATCTTCTGTTGTGGACTCCATTATGGGATTCCACATAAAAGGAAAAGACAGCAGGAAGAGAACTTGAAGAACAGACACCATCAAAAGTACCCAAAATGTGTAGTGATGAATATAACTTTCCATAACATATGCACGATGATTTTTCCGGTTACGGTAGAGGAAAACAGGTCATAAATTTTGATTGGGGACTCTCTTAATTCCGAGTTGGTGACTTATGCCACTGCACTAGGCCTCCTTCCTCGGCCAGGATGCCTTTTCGCAGAGAATTTGTACAAGTATGATATTCTCTTTATTCCTTGGAACTCCACAGAGAGAGTGGATGGAGACAAAGCCGGGGAGATGAAGGTACGAGTTTGTGGTATCTACAGGAGGAATATATTTGCTGTAAGGGCTGAGGTGGGGGTCCCCGTGAAAGAGGGAGCAAAGACCACGAGTCACCTTCTCCAATGACACAGAGGATCTATAGAGAGACTTTGCTTTTGGATGAGGCTTAGCTATGCGTCCATCTCTGGGACCATCTCCAATCAGCCAACCGACAGTTCCACCTGATCTGCTAACTTGTGACCGCAATTCTATGGACTTATCATCGATAGGTTTAGCTTTGTGTTTTCCTACTGAGAGGGAAAAGGAAGAGCCCAATTTCCTCCAAATGTGTATAATATTTGTCCTGAACATGAAGGGATCATGTTTGTGGTTCCAAGTACACGAGAAGGTGCACTAAAGCTGGCTTACAAGGGCCCTTCCATTGGTCCCCTGCTCTCTCTCTTCTTTTAAATCAGTTATCAGCTCCTTCAACACCCTCCATGAATGTGGATACTGAAGTTTGACTCGCGTTAGTTGCAGCAGCAGTAACTCTTGCTAGAGCCCATCTGCAGGCACATGCAATGACCAATGCCGCCCAAGTTTAGCCTGAGCTCTTCCGGGGTCAGTTCCAATTAATATCATTGGACGTAAGGCCACTGCGTCCTTAGAACCTGCTAGAGAGACATTGCCCAGTTGGAACTCCAAGTTCACAGAACTCTTGTTGAGAAAAGGGCTAATCTTTCTTCAGCTCGATCAGTTAATGAGGAATTCTCGAGACCAGGGTGTTCCGTTTCCGACCATCAGATGAAGGGTCCGTGACTTGAAGGATGGTGAGCCTGTTGGGACACCATCCTCTCCTCCATCCATCCATCCACCCACTTGAGAGCACTCTTCCCCCAACACCATCTTGGAAACCAAGTCTTCCTGGCCCCATTTTATGGTAGAAGGTAGAACTCAGATGGCGTGAAGTTGAACTGACGGCATACGAGCCCGAGGAAGAACGAACCATTCCTTCAAGAAACCGAACAATTTTCATTTTTCTATGTTCTTGTTGCTATGCAATTTACTGGTCATTTAGATTAAATGTAGTGATTGTGATTGGGAGGGGGGTGTGGGGTTAAGTGATAACATCAGGAAGGGCACTGGCGAGAGAGAGAAGTATTATTATCCATGCTGTTGCACAACCAAACATTGAAGGAATTCTAAAGAAATAAAAATATAAAATAAAATATTGAGAAAAAGGAACAAATTATATCAAAGATATTAAGTTATTTATATTATCAACAACATCTTATTTTTAAATATTTTATTTTGTAATGTGTAGAAATAAAGAATTTCTACCGACGAATATCATAACGCACACATCACACAAAGTAAATTGGTTTTTCAATAGACTAATTCGACTCGAATCTGGATTGGTCAGAGCCCGATGTCATAGTAGAAAAATAAATTGGTTCCGAGATAGACTCGTCGAAGGATTCCTATTCACGAGGACATCCTGGAGCTCCGATCTCCATCTTCAAGTTAGTGCCCGCCACTGGACCTGAAAAGGCATTTGATTCCATAAATTCGGTAACTTGCTATGTATCAGAGACAGAGAACATGTATTCCATTAGCTTTGCTGAATTCTGGACTTCCACGTCGGAAAAAAGGGAAGGGCTTTCCCGGTGCAGATACCCTTTGAGAAACACAGCTGTTTGGGCGAAAATGGGGGAGGGAGAACTGAATAAAGGGAGCCCCTTAGAGGAAGCATTAGTTCTTCCTGTGTACAAATCGTCAAGGTTTGTGGGGTTCTGTCTCTTTATCGAGACAACTATTGTATGCCGTTAGAGCGATTCTTTTTTGTTGTGATCCAGATGGACTGTACCGTAAGAACTCCCAACAAATTCAATCTGCAGTCTTTCAAGACTTCATATATACCTTTAACTCGATGGGGTCGAGCTGCTATTGCCAGGGGAAGAGTTCAGTCACCCATACACTGCTGAAGAGATTGATATGCTGCTGCTGCTGCTGTCCCTTGTTCGAACTCCATGTTGCAGAGATTCTGAAGATCCGTGTCCCAGGATGCCGTGGGAAGCAATTGCTGCAGTCGCAGAAATTACTCGAATGTAAGATTGTAAATCCATTCAACGGGATAAATTGGAGTGAAACCTCTGAAGAGCCACAGATTGAGTTGTAAGAAGCTAATTACAGCAAGGCAAGAGCGAGAAGGGTCAATGAGTGGCTCGGGAATGGGCACCGGACCAGTCATCGTCCCCTGAAGACCAATGTCAGGATTGATAGCTCCCATATCGAGACCTGAACATGAGACTACTTGCTGCATAGGATCGAGGTGAAGGTGGGTCGGATCAGTTAGCTCCGGGGACATGTGGATTGTCGAGAAGCTGCTCGTGCAAGCAGGATTCGTCTGTTCGTAGTGACAGCAGAAGGGATGTGAGTGACAGCTCGACGAAGAACAATCATACTAAGTTCTGATAACTGATTTTCCGGTTACGCTTTAACTGGTAGAGCAATCTTGCCAGAAGACATGCTATTAAATCTTAACACTGTGAAGAGATCTGAAGATCATTTAACACAGCTCTCAATTGGTTAAGAGCTGGAGCAGTTAGCTTACCTCCTTCGGGAAGAGGCTGTCCATGTCACTGTCAAGCTCCAGCCTCGGGATCTCGGTGGCCACCTTCATAGACAACAACTGTTACATTGCAGAAAACATCCCACTTAATCACACCGAGCACTCAATATTTCCAATGATTGCATCGATCGAGTGAAAATGGTCAAACTTATGTGCCACCTTACCTCGACTTGTCGTTGGAGAGACTGGACGTAGTGAATGATCTCATCGAGCATTGCCGCTCTTCCAGTAACTTTGTTGCATCCCGGCACCAGATCTTGCAGGAACTTCATCTTTTGGTTGATTTTTTCCCTTCTCACCTGCACTAATGACACCGGGACACGACTCATTAGTTCTCAAATTTTACAAGGCCGATAGAATGTCTCGATCTTATCAGGACAGATTCCGACTCACTCTTTCAGCTAAGCTGTGGCTATCAGTAGCCTGGCCCCTACGAGCTCGGACATGGATATAGTCGGGCTTCTGCACCTCAGATGTTTTCGAATTGTCCTTTGAAGAGCTAGCAGAGCCCTCTTTCCTGTCATTGTTGCTGTTCTTGGTGATTTTCTTGTTCTCATTGTTGTTATTGTTGCTTTGCTCTGTGTCGTCGGAGCAGTCTTTGGTCTTCTTGTCTCTCATCTTCTCCTCATATCCCTGATCATCAAAAGAAGTTACGATGGATGAGAAAGGTCCATTTTTTGCTTTTCTTACTTTACAAAAACAGAACTATAAACGGAGGAAGAAAAACAGAGCAACTTACCTCTGTGCACTGCACGCTCTCAAGCTTCCTCTTCTTGAAACTATCCTTCCCAACCGATGCACTGACCTTTTCCGCGGTCACTGCCCCCTCTGCGAACTGCCCGCCTGCTGCTGTCACTGGCGCCATGGGAAGGCAGCCGCCAGTCCTCGAAATGCTACCACAACTAACTTTACAACCAGTAGAAGAAGAAGAAGAGGAAGAAGAGGAAGAAGAGGAAGAAGGAGAAGGAGAAGGAGTGGCATTGCCAATTCCTCCACGGAACCCGATGCAGGGCAATTCGATCTTCCCCACCTGACCCCAACGCTCGGTTCCAGGACTGGGGTCAATCACGTTATACTGGTTCACCACTTCACCTAACCACGTTGAGTTCTCACTGCCCGGAGAGAAAGGCGAAGGTAAGCCGCGGCCACCACCGCCATCGAACCTGCTGCCGAAACAGCTCAGACTCTCAGCCTGCTGCTGGAACAGATCAGCCCCGTTCAAATCCTGCCAATTGAGCAGCTTCGACCGCTGCTGCTCGAGGGCCATCATCTCCGGGGATTCCACGAGGCGAGTCATCCCCTGCAGCCCCGTACTCATCACCCAGCACAGAAGGAAGGATGATCGGAACGAAATCAAGAGAGCAGTAAAGCGATTGCCTTCCTGAACAGAGCCAGCGAAAGGTGATGTGCTGTTTGGTTTCTGGTGGCAGACGCTAGCGGTCCTGGGACTGAGAAAAGTTCTCCAACGGTGATTGGGGACGCACTCGCTGTAACTATGCTAAATAACTCTCTGCTCTCTCTTCTCAAGTTGTCAAGAGCCGATTGAGGGAGAGAGGCTTTGGTGCGGACCATATATAAAAGCTTCCACTAGTCAAGCCCGTGTAAGTCAAGCTCCGAAAAGCCCAAAAATATTATTATCATTATTATTTATTTAAATTCATCAAATATTATATTATTCCTTTTATTTATGACATTTTATTTTAAAATTTTATCAAATAACTTAGCATCAAAATGAGATCCATGTCATTTTGGGCAAGCACGACAATATTGAGCCGTGTTAGCACGACCTGTCATCTTAATCAGCTCAAACATCTCTGCCAGGACACGAATTATTTATGCTTTGAGTCACTCGAGCTAGAGCTGGCAAAAAGTGGTACTGTTCGAAAACACGGTATGGAAAAACAATGCTTGGCCTGGTGTTTTCGTGCCGTGCTGATCCGAAAATATGAAAATAATATAATAAAAAAGAAAATTATGAGAATTTTTTTAAAATATTAATTATACACATAATTATATTTTAATAATTATTTAACTTTTAATTTAA
>CXYZ01012692.1:4606137-4688431 GCA_900006705.1 Sonneratia caseolaris
AAAAATATTGAAATAATTATTAAAATATTATTATTTATGTATAATTAATTATTTAAAATATTTGCTCTCAGAATTTTCTTTTATTATAATTTTTGTATCTTTTTGGCCAGCACGGCCTAAAAATTTCGATCTGAACATGATTTTTTTCGTACTCTACCCGCGCCATACTATTTTTACGGGTCTATTTGATTAGTTTTAAAGTATAAATTTTTCATATAAAATCTGAATTTGAACTCCCAATTTATACATTATTAGCGGTAAAATGAGTTTATTTTAAATTTATTATGTCGTAATTTTTTTATATAGGTGATATTTAATATTATAATAATCGACTAATCCATCGGATAATGTATTATACAGTCCGGGTCTCGCCAATTAAACCCCAGATATTGATCTTTAAGAGTTTCAAAACTTAAATTTGATCTACTGCATATTATCAATTTATTAGTAAATTAACACGTTTAAAAGCAGTAAACTTAATTACTAAAAACACCGGTAAATGCCTTACCATGTTCTATTATTTTTTACTTATTACATTATTTTTTTCTCAATAATTTATTATACTTATCAAATATAATTACAACTTATATTCAATCTAAAATAACATTTGTTATAATTTTATTTTTTTTATTATAATTTAGTAGTATATCGAACCAAATTAGCGGCTGATCTTTTTTTTCGATATGAATTAACGGCTGAAACTGATAATAGAAAAGACGGATAAGCTGTGCGGGCTAGGTGCCACTGATGTGACCGCCACGTGGGCTTGCTCCACCGCGTGTCCGAAATTGATTGTTTCTCTCCCTTTTCTGCCTGTGATTGTCGGTATTAGTGTCGTATCGTGTTTTTTTAATTTGTACATGAATCATTTAATATATATGAATTTTGCCTATTTAAATATGTAAATTATATATGAAGAAGAGATAAAATTAAAATACAGCCAATGATTTTGGATGGAAAACATACAAGATAGAAAATCGCTCAGCACCATGGATCCTAATATAAAATCAATAGATCCTTAGTTTCTTTTTTTTTTTTTTGTCAAACCCATATCTTCTCATTCGCTACTTGTCTTCTCGGCAGGCTGAAGAGCTCGAATCTCCCCATTGCCCCTCCCCCACACCCTCGCCTCCCACCCCGGTCTTGACGTTGCCATCTCATACTCATATGGGCTTCCGACACGTGTCACCGCCTCGTACACATCGGACAAATGAAGCGGCCGGCTGCCCAGGACTAGCCAGGGGCCTGAAACTGGTGACCTATTCATTCGTCATGTGTAAGCGCGCAAATCGGCTGCGAATCCTTATCTTGTACAAAATTCTCTATTGGAATATGTTAATTTAAAGAGGATTTTTAACTTGAATAAAGCCCCGTTGCCAAAGAACTTCTATGATTTATCAGTATTGAATTGAATTGTCATGTTGATAAATTATAATATAAAAGTACATGGCATTGCTGTTGTGGATGCTTATGAGAAGCTTCCTTCCTGGACAAGAGATAGTATAGTTGTAGATGAACTCTTGCTCTCTGTGATAGGTATTGCTCGGGGGGTCTCATTTGGCATTGCCTTAGTTAACTTCACGTGAAGTTATCAGAGGAAGATGCATATAATTTAACCATTGAACCGCCTGGTCCGTACATATCTCGAGTAAGCGCGAGAGTCGGCTCAAATCCCCACCTCACTTATCAAGTCACTCGATGAATTGCTAGGACATTTTACATGTGCCTTTGTCGGTATGGATATGTGTGTCGATATGATATATTTTTTTTTATCAAATATGTATATATACATATAAAATTTTTCGCATATGAGCTCATAACTTAGATCGGACAGTGAAATTATAAAAATCTCATATAATGTCACATCATGATTGTCTTCTTGAGTAGGATTACAACTCACCCATAAATGTATTCATTCAAGTTGAGCGAGTCCTAAACCGTTCCAACCATGACCCACGTCTTCTTCTTGTCGCGGCTGACCGCTAGCTGGAGCGGATATGTACGTGATGATATTGATTGATATTTTAAAAAGGAATAAAATTTAAAATTTAAAGGAAAATTGAAAAATTCGAAGGTACGGGCGGCCAGTTCTCTATAAGCCTGCTCTTAGACAGGGCTATCATCAACGACCCCGATGGTCGCCAGTGGTGGCCTTGGCCGAGAGGAGCAAGCCGGAGAGGCGACGGCCACCGGTCCCCTTCCGGCCGAGCCGAGCCTAGCCTTCTGTCTCGGAATCCCCCGAAATACAGCCTGCTGTCACTTCACTTGTAGCCATGCGACCACGTAGTATCTCCCCGATTCGGACACACAGTCGACGAATGGAGAAGTCCCCACTTTGCGAAGCGCTGGTTTTCTACGCAAGCGAATATGTGTCATCTGGCAAAAGTCCAAATCGAGATGGGGCCATAAGTGTCCCTTTGGCTATTACTCGCTCCCATTATCATTTTAAAAAAATAAATCTAAGAAATCAAGATGAATTAGCCAAAAGGAAAATTTCTCTTAATTATATATATTTCATTTCAAATTATTTAAATATAAAGATGACTCTAAAAAAATAATGTGTAAAAAAAATTGATACAATAACACTACTCTCACATTAATAATTAAAATATTATAAATTTAATTATTATTATAAAACTACTCACCCACCTTAAATTTTTTCTTTTTTTTTTCACCTGTGAGTCTCACTCACCGGCATTCTTTCTCTTTGTTGGCAGCTTGTTTGATGGGAAGAAATGCCAAAAAAATAAAGACCAAGTAATCGTAATCCCATACAGAAAAATATTTTTTTTGGGAAAAAATCACGACAATATGGCATGTTAGGCTGATTTTCTATATATCGGTTTAAAATTTTAAATTCGATATAGCGCGAATGTCCTATTATGTTATGTACCTTCTAAATCAGCTCATAGTCACTGGGAAGCAGAGATTTAAGAGGGGAAAGAATAAGAAGAAGGAAAAACGCGTAGGAAAACGATGCTTTGTAGTTTGTGGATGTGAAATGTGGACTGGCACCCAGCAACTTGTCCAACTGGTGCTTGGTGGATCTTTGGATGTGAAATGGCTATCCTCAGTCGATACGAAACTTGTCCGGTAGTTTTCCTTTTGGAGTGTCGAGATCTCAAGATTTTTTCAGGACAATCGTTAAGAACAACGAGAAGCCAATCGCTTAAAGATGCATTTGACTCGATGGCTTCCTTTGGATCGTGATTTTATGGCATGGGAATGACCAAATAGGAAATCTGTCACGTCCCGAATCACATGTCGCATGTGCAAGCTTATCTACACATGCAAGGTCCAAGTACCTTAAGAGTAACTCGAACGGCACTTTTGAGTAGTGGATTCGTGGTGTTTCTTACTGTGAATATGACCCATAACCATAGGGATTATAAATAGCACATCGTATTTAATAACGAGAAGTTTAATTATTCACGAGGCTATGAACCTGCAGGTATGTGTGGGTGACCTCTCATCAGGGTCGCGTGCTTAAAGGAGGAATCGAACTCACGACTTATGAATCGCTCATGAAAACCGCAAGATAAACTTTTAAATCTAGCTATTATTTACATCACTTTTTCTACGTTTTAAAACTTATTTGAAATTTTATATAGGATCTCATGGAATCAAGCTGGTCTTTTTAGGAGAATTTGAGTTTTTTATTTTATTTTTTCATTCTTAGTTTTTTTAATGTCATACTTTATTAATTTAAAGGATTTTCTAAAGGGTACCGTGGATAATTTTAGGATATCAAATCATAAGATGTCTTTTTTTATTTATAAATATGAATTACATACATATATATATATATATATCTAAATGTGGTTGTGAGATCAATTGAGCTTTTGGCCCCTTCGAGAATTTCCTTAGGATTTTTCGACTATAGTTCTTGGGATTAAATTGAGAAAGGGAAGAGGAGAATTGAGCCTCGATGTAATGGGTAGGGGTGGCAAAACTTGGTATGGCCTCAAAGTATGGTTCGGTTACGGCATAAAAAACCCATGCTCTAAGCCGGTGTTTTCATGCCACCTAACAAATTGAGTTGTGTTGACACAATATGAAAATAAATCGTGATAACTTGAAAGCATAAAATTATATTTTACGAATAGAAAATTATGAGAAAATTTTAAAAATATAAATTATACACGTATATTTATATTTGGATAGTTATTTTAATATTTTATTCAAATTAATATAAAATTTACATTAATCGATCAATTATATCTTAAAAAATATTTTACAATATAAATTATTTAAATCTATTTTTTAAAAGTAATTATTTAAATAATTCATGTCAAATTTATACTACTCAAAGCATGAAAAATTCATACCCAGTCCAAGATTTTCAAGCCGTTCAAAATTGTGAGCTGTGCTAGCACAACCTTAATTTGCCAACTCTAGTAATGGGCCTTATATTTGTTGATTTGGTACATCACTTTGTAGCATCCTATTTTTGTGATCTAGTGAATGAAATCTCTTATTTCATTTACTAAACATTTCTCTCTTTAATAATTTTGTACATACATCAAGGGATGAATTCCAATTTTCCCTTGTGTAATCGTACATCGATGGGTCCACACATCAGACCCGACACATACAATTTGAAGAATCGAGCCACTGGTGGCCAACTCTATCACTGGAGCATATGAGGGCTCGGGGACAATCGATTGCAAGCACGTTCATAATTAGAGTAGGCCGATTTCCGAAGTACGACCAGCCTTGTACTCGGTATATAACAATAAACGACGAAACCCACGTGCAAAAATTCAATTTTTTTAAATAAATAAATAAATATTGTGTGTTCTTGGGAGTTGGGAGCATAGTTTTTAAAACCGGACCGGGCCGGGAACCGGTCAAGGTATGGGTTCATGGGTCGGACCGGGAGTTCAATGAGTTGAACCGCATATTTAATAAATACTATTAATAATATAATATTTCAATAAATTGATATAATATTATAATTTAAGTATATTTTATAATTAAAATTATTAATATAATNTAAAATAAAATAAGTATATTATAATATTTTTTTATTTTTAAATTAGTCGATTTTCTTATCGGTTCAATTAGATTTATTGGTTCAAATGAGAACCGGCCGGTTCAATTGGATTTGACCTCATTTAAATAATAATTGGATTTTTTGTGAGAACCGGACAGGGTGAGTGGCCGGTTCCCGGTCGAACCGGCCAGCCCTGGTCCGGTTTTAAAAACTATGGTTGGGAGTATGATCTGCCTGCCCGATCCCACGAGGTCGGATCAGATGGATAATTTAATCAAATCCAATATGCCCGCATGCATTTAGTACTGTGGGCTTCTGATCCGATCCGATCCTCAATTCGAAGTCCCCCTGTTATATGCCACGCACAGGCACTCCTTTAATGCTCTTGTGGTCGCCGGATGGGAGCCTGGATCTCGAGCTGGTTCGACTCGTCGACAAGTGGACTCACTGAGGCCTATGTGCTCTCATTTCCTGTTCTCGTTAGGGTTGAGGATTAATGAGTGGTTTCCTTCAAGAGAAGGCGCAAGGATTGATCTCGTGGAAATATTTAAAATTCTTGCGGTAATTATCAGTGACATTAGGTGGCAGAGGACTGAGGAGTTCATTCGCGAGAAGGGAAGCTACAGTGATTATCGGGAAAATATGTAGTCGATGTGGCAGATCTCACTGTGTGTGCATTATTGGGATGCCCGTGCTTGGCTTGATCTTACCGTGGGCATATACACATGGCTGGATCGATCCTTCGCGTTGAAGCCCGACCCAAGTCCAACACCAGCTTACCCTTTTCACAAGGGACTAGGCTACTAAGTAGAGATGTTAAATGGGCCGGTTTGGATCGGAACCGGCCCATCAAAACACGTAACCGACCTAAACTGTCACTCAAACTAGTACGTAACTTCTCTGATTAGGTTGAGAAGTGGTTATAAGACGAGTTTAAGAAATATGTTCGTTAAACTGGGACTGGCTTGAAATTTTTTGGAAACCAACTTGGAACCTCAATAAGTTTGAACCGTCCAAAAAAACCTGTAAATTAATGGTCAAATTTTATCAATTCAATTTAAAATTTAAAATTATTCATTTTAAATAATAAAAAATATGAAAAAGAGTCTTAGTTCATAATTTATTATTCAAACTGACTCGAATTATAAACCGGCTTACTTATGAACGGTTCCAGACTAATTCATATTTTCCTAAATCATGATCTGTAACCGAACCAACTAATTATGATTAATAAGTTGAATTATAATTAGGTCAAATAGTTACATGCGCATTTTAAACTTGCATATACCGTCCATTTAACATCTAAATAGCACTGTCAATAGAGTCGATGGAGTAAGCTTTTCCTCCACCGATTTTCCTGAAATTAATCGAGAGCATAGGTTACAATGGCGTCGACCTCCATCCCCGTGGGAATGTGACCGGAATTGGACGCCGGCGCAGAACATGCAGTTCGAACGGGTTCTGGCAGTGTACGATGAGGACAAACCGGAGGGGAGGGGATTGGGGACCTGAAACACATCGGGTCGGATCGTGTTCGGGTCTCGGGCTACCAGTCCGATGGAAGCCGTGGATTATCTTCTGCAGATCGTGAGTTAAAGAAAGGTGAATCTTTTTCTTCCCTTCGATCCTAACTATCTCGCGAGTAGTGGATGGATGACTTCGACCTCCTTACTTGCATCCCAAGTAAGAGTAATCCGTGGAGATGATCAGATGCATCCACTCCCACCACAGATTTCGTTAAATCGACGCCGTTAACGCACCAATTGCTAGAACCAACGGCTAGGAGATGAACATAAAACAAGCTCCCCCGCCGCCAGATTTAGGACACGTCTCTGTCTCGTGTAATTCTGTGGGCAACTCACCGTACACAGCACGCCAGATTAAATAGTGCCGCCCGTCAGCGTCCCCGGCGGGAAGGGAAAGCACCAACGGTTGGCCGCGTCTAGGAGACATCCCGTCACATATAGTTCTCAAGGTACGTTGGCTGTTCCCTCGATCATCCATAAAGTTGAAACTTCCTCCATTTCTGATTAAATGGGAGTTTCAATGTTCTCGGGTTGTAGCGTTTCATCAGCTAGGTTCTCTGCTTTCCGGTGCCGGAGTGATAGTGGATGACAAGGAGGTAGGATTAGTCTCTACCATTGTTATCCGTTCATGAATTTCCAGTTAGCCAACGAGGATAATCTGAGGTTCTGCACATTCTTGTGAACGGAAGGTAGATTGTGTTTGATTTTGGATACTACTCAGACGAAAAGAAATGAATTTTCTGTAGTGTCTCCATGTTCGGCGGTGGAGTAGGATGGGCAGTCTGCCATGTCGGGTAGTCAATCAATAGCTCCGTGGTTTAGATCATTAATTTTATAGTCCCCTGTTCTATGGGCCTCAGACAGGTAGAGAGATGGAAGCACAGAATGGTGGGAAAGAGAAAATTTCAGCTGCAGCAGCAGCTGCTTCTACTTCATGCCGGAAGAATAAAAGGGACAGTGCGACCTTCCTGGAAGATCTGAAGGACCACATAGACGAGTTCATCAATGCATCCATGGAAGAACACAAGACTTGTTTCAAGAAGACTATGCAGAAGGTGTTGTCATCTCCCCTCCCCCTGACTCGAATCTTTGCTGACTGTGCTCTTGGAGACAACTTCTAATGCTTATTGATTGTTTCTTTTGCTCCAGATGTTTGGGATGTCTAAGGCTGTCGAGGAGAGGACTTCTGCCTCCGCGGAAGTCGCTCTTCCGCTTCGAACAACCACCTCCAAGTAGAACTTCTGGGCCAAGTTTTAAACTGGCTCGTGTCCCTTTTGTAGGCTAAATACATGTTCTTAGAATAACAGACGATGTTTTCATCATCTCTGACAAGTGAACGCCTTGTTCGCGGAATCCGAGTTGTACGATAGTGCTGCTGCTGATAATTTAATAGCTTTTTCGAGATCGTGAGAGCAAGAGCTGACTGTTCTCAAAACATCATCTGCAATCGAGTGTTTGATTTCTGGGTCGTTGTTTAGAATGTAAATTTCAAATTGGAAAATCAGTAGAAAAGACTCGATTGCAGATGTCATTGCGTGAATATCATTCCTAATCGTGAAAAACGGAAAATTGATATTGCAAAAAGCAACTGCTTCAAGACCCATTACGAAGTTTGAACAAATTCAAACAGAGGGCCAGGACTGCCACCACCAGAGTTTTGAACGTGTTTCGTTTGATGGTCACAGGAACCCTCAAAACAACGTATAGAGGCTTATTTGAGACCGAGGATGACGATAAGCTGCCTTATGCTGATGCTGCATTCTCTCTTGCACAAGGATTACTGCTTGAGCTAGGTGCTATGGTTCTTCCTTTTAACTATGCTTGCGAGTCAACTTTGTTATGCATTTCACTTTTTCTAATCCACGGAGTGATACAGTGAAACAACTACACAGATTGTCATGCCTTATTGCCGAACAGGGACAAACAGAAAAGCCCACCGATCAAGGATTTAACATCTTAAATAATCTGCTCTAAGAAATAGCATCTTGCAAAGTGTAAATTTTCTTCTGCTCATTTTGCACCCAGCAACCTTCCAGTCAGTCCGCATCGTGCTTCAAGATTATTACAAGCAGAGACAGGAGAACTTTCTTTTTCCATTGCTTACATGTCTAAGATGCCGCTTGTGCATGTGCGTGTGCCAAGAGAGAGAGCAACAAGATCCCCGATTGAAAGAGTGGCAAAGAGAATAGGTTGAAAGGCTCATTAACTAGATGCTACCAGAATTTGGTGTCTATCAGAGCAGCACTCCAATACTAGGTTCTTATTGTCAACACTAGAAGACATAACAGCCCATCGGAAGGCTAAAAAACAGACAAATCACACTCGAAACCTACATGCTTATTCCCTACTACTGATCAGCTTAAGAGACAGCTTTCTCCAACTGCGGCGCTGCACCCTCTGCATACACTGGGTGAAGGACATGACCTTCCTTGGGAATGACATGCACCCATTTGCGTCCACTCAACTTGTGCAGCTCAAACTTCACATTCCCTTCTTTTAGAGCGAAGAGAGTGTGGTCCTTCCCCATCCCAACGTAGTTCCCAGGATGAAACCTGGTACCCCTTTGACGAACTATGATGTTTCCCGCTATCACTCTCTGCAAAAGCAGCAAGACAGCACATATTATTCATGCTTGGCATTTCCTGGCATGGTCAAATAAGTTCAGATGCATTTCTCAGCTTCTGATGGCATGCATTAGTAAACCAGTTGAACCATCCAACATTCATTTGTTCCACTCACAAAGTCCCAAATCGGAGAGTTTTCTCACCTCTCCACCAAATTTCTTAACCCCAAGATTCTTGGGCTTTGAGTCCCGTCCATTCTTTGTTGACCCGGCTGTCCTCTTTGTGGCCCAACGCCTGAAAAGCATGCTCAATCCTCCACCAGGAACATCTAATTCAGCATCAAAGAACAACGATAAGCACCAGAAAGATATCAAAGCAGACCTACTAGACAGGCACACTTAAGCATACAGATCGGACAGGTAAACAAGAACATGAAAGAAGGAATATCGAAATGGCTACCAGTAACACTGCCATATACAGGAGCATTTGTTAACAGTTCCTTGACGTTAACTCTTCTGTAAAGAGATGCTGCAAAGTTCACCATACCGACTCCAATGTAAAGATGATAGACCTGAAAAACCAGATCAACGAATCAAGCTTCACAAACTCATAATATGAGCTGGTAAAGAACATGGAGGAGATAAAAATAATCATATGATTGAGTAGCCCAGCGACAACATTACTAGTCAATTATCTTCAAACTAAGATACACGTTTGGCACTAAAGTTTCGATTTTCACTTCAGTTTCAGCTAACCGAGATTCGAAGATGATAAAAATAACTGAAATCAAACGATACAACCAAGTATGCCTCTCCTGCTTGGATCCGTCATGAAACAGAATCAAATGAATCCATTCACGAACTGGGTCGGAGAAACATACAAATTACAAAAATGAATATGGAAAAAAAACACTAAAAATTGTCACCTCACTTATCGAAGAAACAAGAAATCGTTACCTCCTCCTCCTTCTGCGGGCAATAACGAAGCAAGTTGCAGGCCGTAGATTCGCCGGAAGTGCGACAGGGGAGGGAAGCTGGGAGCAGCACGATGATGAGATGGGACGAGATGGGAGGAGGTGACCTCGCAGAAAATGGGCTGGGCCTTCGAATGGCTATTTTTCATATTGAGCTGGGCCCATCCAAACCAGCTTAATTTTTTTCCAGTTAGGAGGGGATTCATGTGACCTCACATCATAAAACGTGGACATTGAGGAGTGAATTGGAAATGTAAAGAGTTTAGGGATCAAAGTTGAATAAAAAGTAAAAATTGGATGTGCATGGAAAAAAAGGGCTTAGGTAGGGTTTAAGAATCTGCTCCCGCCACCATCGGTACCACCGGTCTCCACTTCCGGCGGCAGTTGGCCATGGCCTCATTCTGCAGGGTGACTCTGATGGCGGGTTCGAGGGCCTACGCCACAAAATCCAAGATTCTGGCCCGAGGCGTCCCAACCTATAGCCTGCTTTCTTCCACAGTAACACCTTTCTTCTCCGCTTCAAGGTCCACGGCGAGCCCGGAGCCCCTGTCTTTGTCCAATCACACACACACAAAAATGAAAAAAAGAGACAACCTTTTTCATTATTCTGTTCTATCTTTGTTCCTATGATGCAGTTCTGTTATTGCTGCTCTTGATTTGAGCTCTATTGTTTTCGAAACGGGTTTGCTTGGTTGGCTTTTCAGGGCATTATCTACTCTAGGCGGGGTGGAGTCACTGATGCCGCTTCACAGCGCCGTTGCCTCAGCTCGGCTCAAATCAAACATCTCTGTCGATTCCTCTTACTGGAGCTGGCTTTCTCGGGGTAGATTCTTATCTCCTTTGTGGGGATCACTTTTCTCGCCCTATTGTTTCCCGAAAATGTAGCATTCTTTCTGCATTTTTCTTGTTTGCTTTCCATTGAAATATTCGGTATATCAAGGCTTCGGGGGGATGGTTGTGGTTGTCCAATTATGTGCTTCTATAGCATTTGATGAGTTAATCAGTTGCTCCTACCCAAGTGACTTAATTCTGCTTGATCGATCTATGGTTTGTGGTTCCTTTCTGAATCCACTCTGGATGAATGGGGTTGATAGACATCTAGGGTGCTTATGAGCTTTGGCAAGCTTACATTGGACGGGGTAAAATCCTACGAGTTTTGAACATTTTTTACCCATTATTTTTTTAAGGAGTAACATGGTGATGGCGCTGCTCTGTCCCGCTTCTCCATTCAGTGGAAAGCTACCTTTTATGTCCTTGTAGATCTCAGTCTCATATTTCTTCCCCTTGGTTCTTTATTTCCACATGTTGTATTTCATATCACGGGGAAAGTTCAAGCTGGCCTTTTATTCTATGTACTGATCAGGTTTTCTTTGTTGATATTTATTAGACTTTGCAGTTCCACGGTGACAACAAGCTACTGTTTGAGATTATTTTGCCTATAGACTTGGCCTGCAATTGAGCGCAATCCTTTCTGCCTTGAAACTCAACTCCACCAGTGCCCCTGTGGTGCAATTGCTAATTAGCCACTGTTGCATTTCATTTGCCGTTTCAACAATTGGAGACAGGAACTTTCCTTGAGAGATCTCTTGCTAAAACTGCAAGCACAAACATGTACACAAAACCATATTGTTTGCCTTATGCCTTGTAAGAAAACACTGTCAGCTGTATGAGAAACCCAGATGCATAAACCATTTTCTGAATGTTTACTTTGCTTGTCAGAAAGAATTTACTTCCATGGTGGTGTTTTTGAATAAGTCTGAAGAGTTCGTTTTGCTATCAGTCCCATCATCGACTGATGGGCTCCTTGTGGAGTGGTTCTTGCAGAATGTTTCTTTTACGAACAGACAGTTTACTGGATCACGTTTCTTCATTTGTGTTGAGAAGGGTCCATTCGCTTGCTTGCTCATGCCCTCCGACAGCTTCCTTTCTGAGGGGAAACCTAAGGAAATGCTAGTCATCGAGATGTCCACCGTCCAAAATTCAAAAGATTGAATTTGTAGTTCTGCTACAGTTGGTGATGGTTGTTTGTTGAGACCCCAAACCTATAGGGCTGATTTTTGCTCGGGAATTTGTGGTCCTCGTAAACAAATGGATGGTACCTAGAGATGATGTTAGCTTCAACGACAAAGCACGGGAAACAAGAATCATACAGCTTTAAGATTTCCTGAACCTGAGCTGTGGTCGTGCCACACCAAGTGAGACATTTTGTGGGGCCATCTAGAACCTAAAGAGCCATTGCCAACTCGATTTTTTTGTGGTCCATAAGGGTAAACCACAAGGGAAATATTTTCCCAAGGAGATGCAAACAAAAAACATATTTGTAAATCAACAAATAATCGAACTACCAGAACCGTCTTTCCTCTGTGCTTTACACCCATAAAGAAGGGGAGGAAAGAAGCATTCTTCACTGCACTAGGCAAACAGGCGGGCCTCATCAAACGAAACGTCTGCAAAGGTCTTATCTTTCATTTTGTTTAATTTATATGAACCACAATCTTTTTATGTCGGTGTGTCCTGCATCCATGGGTACAGTGATTCGAGTTATTACCCGGTCATGTGAATATCAGGTCAATACATCAATTGATGCTGTGGGAAGTGAACCTCCTCCGCGGTCTTCACTACAGGATAATTACATGCTTACCAATTCACTCTGCTCAGGGACTGGGATAAGATGCAGGTAACACTCTTGCCCCTCGTCTTCTGAATGTATTCAGTTTCCTTGCCGGCTTTTTCTTCTTCCTGACACAAACATTCTTTACTGACGGGCTTTGATCACGACCTAGGAATCACCTGCCGAAGAAGGTATGGGGAAATTGTCGGAAGACGGTAGTTCAGATGATGGTTTAGAATTGTAACTTCAAGGCTCCTCGCGAAACTGCCAGATGAACATTTGTTTTGTCAGAGCAATTTTGGTTGACAGCTTAGGATGATCCTAGCTTATGACCTTTCGCCTTTTCTAAATTTTGGATCTTTTGGAATATGCCATCTGCTGACGACTATATCAGTGAGATTGTATTAGCAGTAGCTTGATGTAGAGGAGGAGAGGAGTGCATCTTACTCGATGGGGATAATCGTATCCGTCTACCTTGATATCCGTGAGATATGTGCCGGGGAATATGGTAATTTTATCAGCATTTAAGGACTTACACGTCTTTGCGGTGAAGGAGTACCACCACCTACTAATCGAGAGTTTTGGATAGATTATACATCGTATGTCTCAGTGACCTGTCGCACAAGGTTGGATCATAAGCTGGGATGACAAAGCACTGAACAAGGACAACTTAAAAGCAGACAACATTGTTTAATTACTTACGAGTGCAAGTGGAGAGCTCTGTCTGCAATGCAGGTAGGGTGGGGGCAGTGGCTCAGTGGACGTAGCCCCTAGCAACTGGGACAGTTTGGTTACTGGCTGCCGGGCTCTGTAATGGAAGTGGGAACAGGATTGAGTTCAAAGCTCCAAGCAAAACACGCGACCCTTCAAATCTTACTGATGATCTCAACCGGTCTCCATGTCAAGATGGTGCTCGGGAACTCCAAAAATCGAAGTTGTGGTCAAACAAAACTGTGGACGACTCAGCTGCGTCCACCATGCAGACGAAAGACAACCGTGGCCCTCTGGTTGGTTGGGCATTCATTTGTATCTTGTCATTTGGAAGTTATAGCTTGAGAGGGCTTCTTCATTTATGTGGGGATTGAATTGATGGGGAATATGGGCCATGGGAAGCAGCACAAAAAGCTCCATCGAAGCCTTTCGGCAAGAATCCGAGCGGCTCTTGCCATTTCGCGATCTACATCGAGGAGACCCAGGGGGCGGTCCGTGGTCCCTCTGTGGGTACCTCAATAACCCTTTGTTTCAGGACTTGCTGGACTTGGCCGACGAAGAGTTCGGGTTCGAACCATCCGATGGGCGGCCTCACAGTACCGTGCCCGACGCCGCTCAAATCAATCAAAAATTTATTTTTAAAACTACATTTAAATAATTTTGGACGTCAAAACCAACTTTTTAAGTTTTATAATTTTTCGATTAATCTAATTATTATATTAATTTTTAAAATATTAGTAATATATATTAAAATATAATTATTTTTATATAATTGATAAAAGTTTTTAACTTTTCTTATATTTTTTTATTAAAATATAACACAAGTTATCTTGGACTGTACCGACACTGCCCTATTTATTTTTATGTAGGCCCAGAAATCCCAACACTAGCACAGTGTTTTCCAAGTGTGCCCATTATTGCCAGGCAAACTTAAAAACAAAGTTGTGGGGCCTGTCTGTAAATTCTAATAGTTGGAGGACGTTGTGCGGCAAAAAGGAAAACCAACCTATGCAGCTGTTTTAAGTGGGCGGGAAAATGCTATATATAAATATGCAGACCGACTTCAATGGCTCTCTCTCTCTCTCTCTCTCTCTCGTGATTTCTCGACAGGAGACGGTTAATCAGACGTTACGGACAGTACAGGAAAAGGCAGAAATTTTATTCCGCAACGCTAAGCAAGATTTGCTCCTCACAGCAACAGATGTTACAGTGCTGATATTAAGTCCTACTTTAGAGCCACCATAGTTCAAAGCATGACAGTATCTGCAGGACGATCGCAGTTGATATCCATGACAAACAAAAAATATGCTTCTCGGTCGGATGGAACCTCTCAGTCTCTAGTCAAACCCCGAGAGACCTCTGGGTTGGGGGTGGGGGGACTTCATAGTTTTTGTAAGAGGAGCTCTCTCAAACACACTAAAATTAGTCCACGGGTGGAGTTTCAGTCTTCCTCGATGCTGTTTTCTAGGTTCGTTGAGGTTCATTCCTCTGCCGGCTATTCCAGGGACAGATTGCCAGCCCTAATGCTCCGTCGCTGATGTGTGATCCCCTTCCCTATTCGGGACAGAGGTGAACCCAAATCCCCAGACTTTCCGCTGAAAGGAAACTCGAGCTTCGGTTGAAACCATCTCTTCAGGGCAAGCCCATTTATTCTGATCTTCCCGTGCGACTCATTTCCTTGGTACGGCAGTCCCATCCTTCTCAGCAGTGCTGCAACTGCTTGGCTTATCCTGTAGAGGAGCACGGCAATTCTCCGCAGTCATCAAACTGATGAAAATGTAAGTAAAGGAAACGAAAAGTACCTTAACTACAAAAACCTTAAATTGAATAGCATCCCTCTCCTGACAGATCTAATTATCGTAGTACATGTTATGTGAAGATTTAAGTGAGTAGCCAGAATAGTCATCGCCGATATTAAAAAGGTCCGACAATATATGGACAATAAGTTCATCAAATTCAAATGTGGGACTAAACTTGCTTACTTATGTGAAATGTCATGGTACACTTTTCAAACCCTATAGCACCTACTGCTTTCTGTCCTATGCAGGATCCTGTGCACATCGTATAGTCTCATAAAATGCGATTTAGATACTATAAGTTATTAGTCCCACGTCAATTGCGCATAGGATATTAAAATTTCCAATTCATATAAATGGGTATTTTTACCTTCCAGCAACATTGATAGTTTTCTCTCCACGCGGAGATGTAATTTGAGTTGTCTCTATTGGCAGTAAAATGGTAACGTTGGGCAACTTTGCACCTGTGTAGTGTTAACAATAGGAGCCACTACTTAAGTCATCAGAGCAATGATATTTTCAGGAAATAATTCAGGGAGAGGTAGCGCACAAGAAATCCAAATGTTACGGCAAAGAGTGCACAAAAATTAAGACCCAAAAACAAAATCACTTATTGTTCACCAAGACTAACAAGATCGGAAAAACACATAGAGACCTGCACAATGTTTCTCTACAATAGAAAAAGTTGCTGTCCATTCTAAAAGCATGCAAAGATTTCCTGATTTAGGGCATTAGATGGACGGTAGGTGAGTTATGGCATGAACAATGTTTTAACATCTTTTTTTTTGTCTTTTTTAACAATAAGTAATTTTGTTAAAGATTTTATAATCTGTTAAAAAGAAAAGGCTGCTTTATGATACAAAAATGACAATTCATCATGTCCTTACAGTAAAGCACTCTCCACTTGCTTATCTAAGTTACATGGAAAAGATATGTAGAATGGAAAACCCAATTTTTGCCATAATAATAATAATAATAATAACCTAACCAATATAGAAACTTGCTTTAAAGTTTGATGTAGAAACAAGTAAGAGGGTGAACTGTACCAGCAGCAAGCCGATGCTTAAGGCCTCTTAGAACTGTCAAGATATATACCTAATAAAATTCAACAAAAAAATCAGCACAACTTTGGAGATGCTTATGAAAAGCAAAAACAACTATGAAATTGCTGTTTGAAATGATGGAATAGCAACTAAATGGAACAGCACAAATTATAAAATTGTGGAATCGAGTTTGTACTTCCTTTTCATAACTGTCAGGAACAGCATTAGGATTCCAAGAGTAGCAGGATGACTTGACAGCACTGGAAGTGCATTAGCAGTTTAAGACATCAAAATACAATAGCATTTCCTTAGACAGTTCAAAATTTAACAACTCAGTAGGTCCTATCAACTAACATATCTAGAGCAAATTAGCTAATGTTATAGAGCAGAAAAGGCAAAAATATTTGAGTTGAGGAAACCAAATGCCTTCATTCATTCATGAAAAAGCAACATCCATTATAGCATCTCTCACTTCCAGTGAGCGGATCTCACTCACATCAGGCATAAAGCTCGGTTTCTGTTCTGCTAGAAACGCTGAGGAAGTCATAGAATTACTATGATTCAAAGAGGACACACCTGGGCTGTGTGAATATGCATAGCCTTTGCATCAATGATAATTGGACTTTCTTTGAACGAGACGCATGGAACAACCCCAAGGGAAGCAACTTCCTGCAGGGAAAAAAAATCAGAAGCTTGAGAAACTAAATATTGATATGAGAATAAATCAACTCATGCACAGGAAAACTTGCAGAGTGAATTGATACTACCTCAAGTAATGAGAAAGCACGTGGATCATATTCCCCAAAACCCTCTACTAAGGAGCAAAGGTTAGAGTTTTGAGAAGCATCTGCATAAACTCCAAGACTCTCAATGATTTTACTTCTCAAGGAAACATCATATGGAAACTGCAGGCATCCTAAAATTTGTGAAACGACTTCATTGTTTGGAATGACACCGGCAGCAATACTCTCACGGTAGATGGTCAAGGCCAGTTTGGTCCTGAACAGAAAAGCAATTGGTTAGTATTGCTTGAGCCCAAAGTTACTATTGCTAAGGAAATAAACCCTCAAAATATATTGACAGTGAATGTCTTGAAGGGAAAAACTGAGTGCATCTCCATCCCATGATATTTACCTGGTACAAGATTTCTTACATCCATACATTTTATTCCAAGTACATACAATGCTAATTTGAGTGTACCTCAACAGTGCAGGAATGAAATGAAAATTTACAAAATGACTAAAATGATTTGAGTCTACAGACAGTATATTCTTTCCTATAAGCAGCTTCTCCATATATAAGACATAATTTAAGCATTTAACAGTATGGTCATGCATTTTCAGCAATAAGAGCAATACCATCAGAATTCAAGAGAACAATATTACCATTTATTGTTAATCTGCGGCCACCCTGTGTTGACTGATGAAACAGACTCCCCAAGTGCACATGCCTTCTCGTATCTCCTCAAGCACATTCCTTCAAAGAGAGCAGACCAATGGTTCATTAGATTATTAGTAAGGGAACAACTGCAAATAATAAGTTACTAGAAAAGCATCACATATATTATAATCTTGTAAAGCACCGTAGAAGTAAAATAAAACTTGCATTTTCCTCATTTATATTTTTGGCCACAACATCATTGACTACTAGTACTAACAGACTTTTTACACCATTTTCTTCAACCAACAAATCTGAAGTTCTTCATAGGCACCTACTTCTAACTTTTACAGAGGGCAAGTGCATTTACAGATTCAAGAGATTGACAAGGTTATTCAATTAAAATGAAAAGAAAAAAACTGATATTGCATTGTCAGCAACAGCCTGCTGAACATTGCATTGCTATGAATTTATCTTATTGAATGGCAATCAACTCGTTAAAGGTTTCAATTTCAATTTCATACATTATCTCTGCTTATGCTTTTTGGCCATTCCAGTTGAGTTACTACATTTAATGCACCAGAAAAGGCGAGTACTTCTCATGACCAAGCCAGAAAGACTGTAATATAAGAACATATAACATATTAGATATCCAGAACATTTAATGGGAATTTAATCAATTTAAAAGTATGATGAAAGAACTACAACCATTTATCAGCATTAGAGTAAACATGCCATGGAAGCTCCCTTTTCTTCAACAGAGCCATAATAACTCCTTGCCTGTCTTCAACTTACCAATCAAGCAACGGCACATGGCAATGTTAGGGAGTACACCATCCTCTTTAGCTTGAGCAAAAAGTGCAGTACCTGCTTCCATATCATCTTGTCTGCAAATGAAGGTGGCAAATTTGCACAGTAAGAAGCTGAATATATAACCTCCTAAAATCCTGATGAAAATGTCAATGCATAAATGAGATCTCAAAGTAACTTACTTTTCACTTGCCACGAGGAGTATTGAGTAAGTTACTGCATTTGGACGCAAGTCAGAAGTGGTCATATCTCTCATTATGTCCATAGCTTTTGGCAGCTGATCCCCACCACCTGCACTTAAAAAGTTGTGTGGTTCATCATACAGAATGAGAAAAATCACCACACACTGCCATACAAGTCTCATCGACAATTTAAAGAAGGAGAGGGATCTAGTACATTGACAATATATCTCTCCCACACCCTTCACTAATTTTAAAATGAACTTAAACAAAGTGAATTCATCAAAATGTTGATTTTATGTCAACAAAAGTTCTAGGTAACATAAAAATGAACATGTCAATGCCTTTCCATCTCAAACAGTGAGACTGTAGTCAAATCACCTTCCTTCTCAAAAAGATTAAGGTCCAATATAATTACATGAAACTAGATTCTCACAATCCCAATCCAAAAAGCGCAAGCACATAACTTGATAGTCAGGAACTACTTTAGACTCACACAATGCAGTGATCAAAGCATTCATGGTTGAGATTGTTGGTTTCATTTTAATAGACTTCATATCCTCGTATACCTCAAGAGCCTTCTCCCAGCTTTTGGCCTGAAAGAAAATAAGTGTCTAAGATGTCTTTAGTCACCGATGCTATGAGCAATTGGCCGCATTAACTTAATGTCAAAATCAGGTAAGAGCCGTGCACCGCTACTTAAACATGGAAAGACCATTTAAACACCAAATATATGCCAATGACTGTCCTAAAGTAATCCTATTCCCAACTTGACCAATTACCAAGCTTGGCCAAAAGAAGTGCTACTGTATACCCCTTAATATATGAGTTGGGAATACTACAATCTTCAATACACATCAAATATCCGGCTGGCCTCCTTTCATGATTGAAGTAACATTTGGAAAATATAAGGGTCCAAAATTGTAAAATAAAAATAGATTTCAGGATGCATCTTGTAAATTTGAAAGCAAAATTAAAAAGCATGCCCTTATGGATATAAATAAAAAGACTTCACAGGATTCAGTTCATATTTACATACATTACTACAAGCTCCCATGAGTGAACTATATGAGATAATTCCTAGTCGCATTCCATCATTTCTGGCTTTATTCAACACTTCAAAAGCAGCATCAATTTTTCCAGCATGTCCAGCAACATCTATTAATGCGCTGAGAAACATCTGCACTCAGAATCAAACAAAGAGATTGATGATTATCTTAACTAATTCTCTGAAAGTAACATAAAACAATTGAAGAATGCAGTGCATGAAATATTAATTATTAACAAAGATAGAGAGAGCAGTGCTATAAAATGAACAAGCAGAATCATTTGAACTCGGTTCCCTGAAGCTGTCCCGAGTCAACTGACCAAACAATTTGCGTTCCTTTTGCTCTACTAGAATAACATTGAATTCTATAAACAATATTCAACCTTAATACACTAAATGTCAAAGCATACCTCATCAGGAACCACATCTTTCTTTATCATATCGCTGTAGACTCTCTTGGCAAACTCCCAATCACCAGTGAGGCTGCAGCAATTAACAGTAATAGTGTAAACTTCTGGGGTGCCCTTGATGTTATACTCATCCATCATCTTATATACTTCTCTTGCCCGATCAACCTATCAGCAACATTTTATACTTAACAAAGTGATGTAGTGCCGGAATTAGGACAGCAAGGGTTTTAAAGAAAGATGACCAAGAAAATCTTCTCTTAGTATGAAGCTGGCTGACCCTACCTGACCAGCATTTGAACATGCCTTTATCAGGGCACCTACAGTGATATGATCAGGGTCTATTGGATGGATCTCAGCCCTCATCTCTGCTAAAACATCAAAAGCACGATCCACTGCTCCAGATTGACCACAAGCAGTTATAAGGGCATTAAATACCACTCGATCTGGCTTGACCCTCTACTGCACAAAGAAACTCTAGAGTAAATATTTCACTGGGAATGTCAAGGGATGAGTAATGATTAAAAAAAACTATATATTATGCCCCCATCCAACTATTATTGCCACTAAGCAAGAAAAATAGTAGGATAATTGAGTAATACTGGAAATGGATATTGAAAACCATAGAGCCATACTTTGGACCTCAGAATCCCATAAGCACCAAAGGCCTTGGCGACTTGTCCAGCTCTAGCACAACCATCAATAAGTGCCCCATAAGTATGAACATTAGGTTCAATTCCAGCATTTACCATCTCATGGAACACCTAAAGAAAGGAACCACCATCAACAAAAATAGATAAACTAGACAAAGCCAGTGCATTACACTTGGACAAAGAAATAAATTAATAAAGAGGATGTTGGTGAAATTGCAGTTGAAAATCAGAACTTAATAACTAAGCAGTATTTAAAATTGAAGTCTAGCATTTAACTTTACTTCAGTATTACCACTGGAACAATGAAAAGAGAGGGATCAGAAATCAAGTACACTGTTGCCAACCTTAGGCAACATGTAACATCCTCTAACTGGTTCATGGAACATATGCACATTATGGAGAGGCGGAGTCAAAGGATCAATAAAACCTTGATTTGGCAAAGGAAAACAGAAAAATAGGGGGATAGGTCAGGACAGCACTTCATATGTTGGGATTTGAGTAAGAATAGATTAAGCAGCAGCCGATGCTGGAGATACCTCAAACATTCTATCAACTTTTCCACATTTAGCACAGGTAGAAATAAGGGTAGTGTAAAGTTTGCAGTCAGCTTTCAGTCCAGCCTCTTGGACATGCTGAAGAACTTGGAAAGCACCTAAAGTGACATATGGATTACAATACTTAATAGAGAGAAAAAAGGATAATAGCAATTTATCATTTCATAAGCTCAAGGCAGAAACTAACCCTCTGAATCTTGGGAATTGGTACATACAGACATCAGCATATTAAATGTGCTCAAGGTTGGATTGCTAATCAACTTGGTAAATCTGAATGCTTCTTCAACAGCCTTATGAGTTTTGCACACATCATAAAATCTTGAATGATATATCTGAAAGCAAGAGAATTGGATAGATTTAACTCAAGCTGAAAGAGGCAAACAGAAAGAAAAACTACCTCAAGTTAGAAGAGGACCAGCACCAACTAGAAGTCAAAAGACAAACACATGCCTTGTCCATATCCAATTGACCAACTGCTTCCATATCCTTGAGCAATTTTACACAATCATGGACCCTGCAAAAAGTCAATTAAGAATATGATGACATCCAATGGATAACCATCTAAAAGAAATAGTATGAGTAGAATAATAACTTTTCCAGAACCAAAGAATAATGTAATAGTTTTCATTGTTCAGTCAGAACATGTAAGGCATGAAGATATAACGCACAAGCAGCAAGTAGTTGAATAGAGCAGTAGCATAAAAGCTTTCATTGAAGACAATTCCCAAGAAACTACCTCCCCCGTCTCAGCAAATGATTGTATGCACTAAGTTGCTCTGCAGCCCAGTGTTCCGTATTCAGACCTCCATTAGGTTTATATATATGGTCAAGTTTTTCAAAGTTGTTATGTGGCAGGTGTTTCCTTTCCTTGCCTCTTGGAATGACAGAGCTTTTTCCAGTGCCTTTTCTTTTTCGTGAAGATCCTTGGTTGTTTGATGAGACAATTACATTGTCCTCCACAATGCCTGTGAAATCTGTTTGATAGAGAGTAAAGTGTGAGAAAGTATTGGGACTGAAACGCGAAAAAGAATACAACTTATGCATATATAATAATGAACTTTTAGAGGCACAACCTTTATCATTGAAGGGTCCTTTGGTTGACAACTTATATCCCTTGAACACAGAATGCCTTGTTGAAGAAGAAAGCCCATTGTCATTAACATTTCCATTCACCAGAGAGGCAAGGGAAGATGCTTTTGCTTGCTCTGCTTCTGGCTGCTCTGACTCATAGAATGTGTAAAGCTCTGTCCTTGCAGTCTCATTGTAAAAGCTATTGTAGCTAGTAGCTTCACACTCTGTGTCAGCTCCTGCATCATCACACTTTCCAACTACTTTGGGCACATCATCAGCAGAATGCTGAGATTTGCCCAATATTTCCAACTCTTGGTTATATCTTGCTTCAGTTTTATTTACTGTCAGATTAGATTCCATTAGTTCACTCGCAGCCATTTGTGGTAGTAATGCATCTGATTCATGCGTAAGGGTCAGATGAGGCAAAACATTAATTTCATTCTCGGTAGGAAGGGTAGGATCATCAACAACTGAAACAACAACATTGGACGTCTGACTCTGAGAGCCTAGCAAAGAAGCACGAGTCTCTTCATGAACTGAAGCAGATTCGCTAAATTGCAGCAATGGCTGAAGTTCTCTCTGCATTATCCTCTGGTCACTTTCTTGAATTTCATTTGTTTTTGCCAACTTCTTTCTGGAAACAGATTGATAGACTACAAGTTGACTTGAACTATGCTCTTTCAAAGCATCCCTGTCTGCTTGGGGAGGTCCAAGATTTGGAGCACTAGAGACCTGGAAATGAGAAAGACACATTCTGGACAATCAAATTGCAGCAAAAGGATAGCCAACCAGAGAATCGTCTACAAAGAAAGAAACTATAACTATTCACTTCAGAGTCATAATGTACACTAATCTAGCCTTTTACAGTAGCAGTCACGTGAGATGGCACAATCTTTAAACAATGACTCAAGAAAAACTTTCCATGTATGCCTTCTTTGCGCAACCAAAGATAAACAATTTCGCACCACGGTTTGCCCTCCAGCAGAATGACCAATTGAAAGAGAATTCCCCACTTAGAGCAATACAGAGCAACTGTATTTGAAAACTCAAGTTCTTAAAGTCCTGAGCGATGCACCCTCTCTCTTAAGAAGCTAGATTCTGCTTACTTCCCACAGATGAAGATCAGAACATTGATCCCCCGTAGTGAACACTTACCAGTATTACCGATGATGAAGCCGTTAAAGTTCCAAACTCCTAGATTCAAACACAAAGCTTCTCATGTAATACTTACAACAAAATGTCAGTTAGCAGTCCGATAGGAACAGTAGTTGAGTTTCTATACCACGGACAATTCCTAGCAGATATGTTAATTATATAGTGATCGTTTTTATCATATTCACCATGATCGTATCCTATAACAGTTTACAAGCGTACAAGGAAATCACTGACCTGTTTCACGTTCTTCTTCTTCCGCACATACTGGTTGAAATAGAATACAGAAATGGCGGACAGAGTGACGACGGCGGCGGCCACGACGACAGAATAGTTGCTGAGAGAAGCCCGGACGAGGAAGGAAGGAGGAGACTGGAGCTGAAGGAGGCTCAGGTTCCGGCTTTTCTTCCTGGATCGGAGCCTGCCTGGGGACCTCAGCTTGAGAGAGCTCCCGAGGAATTCACGCCGCAGCAGCCTGAGCTTGGTCGGAGAGTGCAGAGTAGCTCCGGAGACCAGAGTCAGGCTCTGCGGCTTTGCTGTTAAGCTCACTTCCATGGAGGTCTAGAGAGAGAGAGCCAGATGGAGAGTGAGAGTGAGAGTGAGAGAGAGAGGATAACGGGGAAGATGAAGGGAGAGGAGGTGGTTTGTAGGATGGATGACGAAGGAAACCATGGGTACCTTCATCTGCTGCTTACGTGGCGATTCCATGTTGCACGTTGGCTGCCCAATCTACCGGCCTCGATGCTCCGGTGTGAATCCGCTGGAGCTATCTATCAGTTGGAAGTACCGAAAAATGTATTTTATATAATGTTCATATTTATGTTATTATATTATTTTTTTAATATTTAAAATTTAAAATTTATGTAACTTTTAAATGTTTAATAATTAAAAACTAATATTTATTAATTTTTTTATTAATACTTCTCACACTCCCATTAAAAATGCATGTTTCTAAATTTTATCATAGTAGTCCATTTTCATTAATTTTCAAGTATATTTTGAGAAATTTTATATTTCTTTTAATAATATAAATATTATAAATTAGAAAAAAAATTAAAAAATCTATATTTTATTATTTTTTATTCATAAAATTTATATTTAATTCTTATAAAATGAGAAATTCTTAAACTTTATTAATTAAAATACTCAAATTTAATATTATATTAAAATAAATGAGGTTGAATCCTTTAACATACACTGTTATTATAATTAACAAAGGAAAAAAAATAGTGTAATGGACAATGGTTGGTTTGTCCGAGAGCATTGGTGAATATGAATAGTTATTATTGTTCAGGTCGCAATTTACTAATAATTTGATAACATGCAGTAGGATAGGTATAGAATTCGAATCTCTCAATGGTTGTTATATATAAGTTTTAATTAGCAAGTTTCATGCTGTATAATATATGTTCAGCGGATTAATGGATTGTTAAGATACCAGACATTATAAATATATATATATATATATATAGCTCTATAATCTTTGCAATTAGTTAAGGGTTGAAGAAGTAAGTGATCTATGACACTTTTATTCATCATAAGCCTGAGCGTGTGATGTCTTCATGGTACAGAGCTCAGTCTTATTTCGGTGTCGAAGCTGACAGATGGGTGGAGAGCCGCGACAGAAGAAACTGGATTAGCTTAGATTTGACTGACGAGCCACCCTCAGAAGGATGGATTTGAACTCGTTAGCGCTCAACGGCAACCTGTGGCATTCGTTCAGGCCCGCTTCTTCAAATGTTCTCACCAGGTCGTCGTCGTCCACTGTGCTCGAAACCATCCCGACGATAGGGCTCCTGACCCCCATGCTCCGCAGCCTCCTCGTTGCCTAGGAAAAGATCGAGCACCGCGCCCGGAATCGAATATGAAGAAGAGATTGCCCTTAAGAGTGAGTGTTGTAAATCAAAAAACACGAATATGCAGAGCAGTTTTCCGATGATCTCATCGTGGCAGTGTTCAATGGTTATTTCAAGATTCAGTTCCAAGAAAATTGTTGGAGTGGAATCAAGTCTATCACCTCAACTAACAGTCATCATCTGATGGTAAGATAAGGAAAAACTACTTCGCTATGCTGAAGTTTACCGCGATTCCATCCATAACGGGCATTTCCATGTCCATGAAGATGGCCCGATAAGATTCTCCGGTTTGATGGAGATTCACTGCCTCCAATCCATTTGCTGCTGTGTGGGCGACCACCTCGATGTCGAGGTTGGTCAAAACCATCCTGTGCACATCACGAAGTGCATCGTCATCCTCCACAATGAGCACCTTCATCGCCCTTTCTGTCGTGACTGTGAATCGGCCTATTCTCCTGACGTCGCCGGTTTCGGTCTTGGCCTTCTTATTCGGGCTGGAGCTAGCACCGCCCCAGCTCTTCATGATTTGTGGCCTCTGGCAGATTTTCCTCAGGATCAGACTGTAAAAGCTCGAAGTTACTGGAGAAAACTGATCGTTGTAGAGTATATATTGTGTGATTCAATGTAAAAGTTGAGCTCTGCATCATGCAATGTTGATGCTTCCACTCATGAATATATTGATTCTTCTTCTTGATTCCACCGTCAAGGAGTGTGTGTGTGTGTGTGTGTGTGTGTGAACTCTGCAGACGAATCACAAACCATAATCCTGATCGACTGCGGTTCAACACGAATGAAGTCAATCTGGTCCTAGCACAATTCTAATCGAATCTTCTAAGTCATTCTCGATCGGGGATTTAGCAGGGATACGAAGTCAACTTGTAGCAGGAAATTTTTCTTGAACAGGACTTGCAGTGGGAAATTGAATTGATTATGTTTTACATGGATCGCTAGACACAATATTCATCGAAGATGAACTTGATAAGTGAAGTCTATGGAGATCATGTCGATATGGGACTTGTTATTGGGTCATCAAATGTCGGTTTTGTGTGATAAATTCAGTTATCTTCTCTTAACGTGAGCCGATTCAGCATAATGATGCTTCAAGGAAGACTTATTCCCTTTGGTAAACCCAATTATCGGAAGGCTAAGGGGATGGACTGGCGCAAGTAATTAGTTCAAAATCAAAGCATCTGAGAAACCCAAAATGAAGCTCAAAATCTTATGACTTAGATGGAATCAATGGAATTATACGATCGTTATAGTCACTCCCGTTAGGACCCTGATCAGGGTCATGTTGGGTTACAATTGGATCTTCTGATTGAATCGAAAACAGAACATAAGCAGCTTGTTTGTTATTTGCTTCATGAATATGATTGGATCTACTCTGTTTGCTATATACTTTTGGAACCTCCAGGCAGCAGCTGTTTCCTACGTTTCTACTATGCGTTTGATCTTCTGAGAGTCTCCCTGCAATATTCGTGAAAGCGGTGTTGGATATAGAGGACAGTGAGAAGCAAACCGCAAAGGAATTCCTGCAGAATCTTGCTGCAGAAACAGAAGCACTCAATCAGGCAATGATCCAAGTGATAGAGTTTTCAATCTCATACGTCTGATTTGGTGAAGGGATAATAGTTCGTATATATATATATATATATGTAAGTATTTGTCAGTGGCATTTCACAGATTATACTGCCTCATTGAAATGATGTATCTCAAGAAATTATCAGAGCCGAGCAATATTCAACCCTATCACTCGACCAAATCAGGTCTGACATTCCCTGCAATGGCTTTGCTTTCATTGCTTCGTGGACAATCAACTGTTAAGAGCAATCCTAATGCACGTCTTTCCAGGCCTTGAGCCAGTAGAAGGTTCATTGTGGACATTGTTGCACATATCGGGCTAGAGTTATGAGATCAACTGGTGTTTGGGCTCATACTTCTTAAGTCGGTTACAAGGAAAATCTTGCAAATGGACTTAAGAAAACCTTGCAAGTGAGCCTGCATCGAATCCAAACAAGACAATTCAATAGGACTTGCATGAACATCTTGCTTCTCAACTAAACCACTCAAACAACATACTAAAGTTTCACATAATACATATCAAACCCTTTGAGGCAAAACTTCGTTGAGTAAATATTCTAATCTCCAAACTCCCGGCACAGCTCTATAAATGTATCTTCTTAAAGCCTTCTTGTTTCAAGATCATAGGCGATTTTCCTGGAAATCTGTGACTGGAAGGGTCTGGTTTAAGTCTTTCTTTGGTATGGAAGGTGCTGGAGAGGTCGCTCAAGGAGCAACTACGAAGAAGGTGGCAAATCCTGGGAAAGCTACGATTCTGGCACTCGGGAAGGCATTCCCAAACCAACTGGTGATGCAGGAATTTCTGGTCGATGGGTACTTCAAGAACACCAACTGTGATGATCCTGAACTCAAGCAGAAGCTCACCAGACTCTGTAAGCAGCATACCGAACTACTCTCCCCTCTGTTTATTACAGGAAATGCTGTTTAGATTGCATTCAGAAAGTCATTCATAGTAAATACACCCAACAAAACACAAACTTCGACTGTTTTATCTACCCTTCGCTTTGTAATCCATCAGAACTTTTGTAATGGATAGATCTTCCTTTTCCATATATTTCGGGATTTCCGCAGGCAAGACAACAACAGTGAAGACAAGGTATGTGGTGATGTGTGAGGAGATCCTGAAGAAGTACCCGGAGCTCGCCGTGGAAGGCCTCCCTACGGTCAAACAGAGACTAGATATCTGCAACAATGCGGTGACCCAGATGGCCATCGAATCCTCCCGATCTTGCATCAAGAAATGGGGCCGGCCTGTCTCCGACATAACCCACTTGGTGTATGTCTCCTCTAGCGAGGCCCGTCTGCCAGGTGGAGACCTTTACCTGGCGAGAGGGCTCGGGCTCCGCCCAGAGACTCGCCGGGTAATGCTCTATTTCATGGGCTGCTCGGGCGGCGTGGCGGGCCTGAGGGTTGCGAAGGACATAGCTGAAAACAACCCCGGAAGCCGGGTCCTGCTTGCTACTTCCGAGACCACAATCATCGGTTTCAAGCCACCCAGCGCAGACAGGCCTTACGACCTCGTCGGGGTCGCCCTGTTTGGAGATGGCGCGGGGGCGATGATCGTCGGTGCAGATCCCAATTCAGCCACTGAGCAACCCCTTTTCGAACTCAACACAAGCATCCAGCATTTCCTGCCCGACACGGAGAAGACCATCGATGGGAGGCTCACGGAGGAGGGCATCAGTTTCAGGCTGGCGAGGGAGCTCCCGCAGATCATCGAGGACAACATCGAGGGTTTCTGCAAGGAGCTCATGAGCGTTGCCGGATATTCCGACGGCGACTACAACAGGGTGTTCTGGGCTGTCCACCCGGGAGGGCCTGCAATACTGAACCGGCTGGAAAAGCGGCTCGAGCTGCTTCCGGACAAGCTGAATGCGAGCAGGCGGGCTCTGATGGACTACGGAAATGCGAGTAGCAACACCATCGTTTACGTTCTCGAGTACATGTTGGAAGAGAGCTTGAAGATGAAGGAGAAAGACAGGCTAGAAAACGAGTGGGGACTGATTCTTGCGTTCGGGCCTGGGATTACCCTTGAGGGTATCCTCGCAAGAAACCTCACCATCTGAGAATTCCGCTCGAGCAGTCCTGCACTGTTATTAGGAAAAAAAGAATGTTCTTGTTGTGTAAGCTGGTGCAGGAACCAATCCAAATTACAGAAGAGCCTTCCAATAGAAGATTTCATGATGCAGCTAAGCAATGGTCCATTTCCCCCACAAGAATAGAGTGGAATCCAAGGTCATTTGCCTTACGGTTGCTTCACTTCTCAACGAGGTTGACTTCAAGACTCGACACCCAAGAGTGTAGGACATATTGGCAACAAAAATATGCTTATAATATTGACTGATAACAAATAAAACAGATTTCTCAAGACTGTTATCTAAAGAGAAAAGAAAAGACAGCCATATTTATGAGCAGTCAGCTAATCAATCCGCTCAGGAAACAAAAACTCTTTCCTACATAAAAATAATCAGCACATCCCTATCTTAACCCCTTAACTACAGGAATAAGCACAAACAACTTGTCATAACAGGGGAATTATTCAAATGCTGTCTGGTTCATCCACAAATGCAGATCAAATGTCACCATGAAGACCCCCAGTCCCCGGAAAAAGGATTGATAGCTGATGGAAAACACAAAATTGACCCAAGAAGTGTTCATCCATTCCGTGTGTCATCCCAGAATCAAAGATTATCAGAAAGATAGGTCTGTGTCTTCTGATTCATGTTTCCTCAGTTCGCAAGACATAAAATTCTTCACACGAACTTTCTTCAAGTCATCACAGATAAGAGAGCAGCGTGAAATGAAACATACCGGCCATTCAATCATAAAAGGCAGAAAGCATTAATCAAATATACTCATCCATCAAAACTTCCGATGCCATTTAAGTTATATACCAGTCATGAGGGTGAAGAAATAAAAAAAAAAAATCAACAGAAGACAGTTTCTGGTATCCTAATACTCTCCAATGGGAGTACAGGGCTATGGCGCCGGAGCAAAAACCCCAGTAAAATATAACTGTCTTAATGCTCACACTATATGGTGGCCCCAGCAGAGCTGGTCCTTGTTTCTAACTTTATTTGCTTTTGATTTGGTGAACAATTGGGGAGGATGAAAACCAAGTGGCAACCTTCTTTGATGTCACCGAATTGATGACGGTGGCCAACTCAGGGCCCTACAATAAATAAAAGCAATCAAATTGGAATCATCAGATTTCTCCGTTGTTTGACCAGAATAAATTAAGTGGCACTATCTTAAATGTTAGTTTACCTTCAAGGAAGCGCCCCCAACAAGGAATCTGCCAATATCTTCTTGCTTTGCAAGCTCTGCACGGTTGCTTCCATTCATAGACCCTGCAAAAGCCAACATAGCATTCTCTATTGAGATTATGAAAGAACCATTTTGTGCATTCCATGATGAACTCTGTAAAACCATAACATAGCAACCCAGCAAGACAAGATTCTAACTTGAGCCTAAAGTTAAAGTACTCAAAATTCTGCAGTGAAATATTTGGGAAGAAAGAAATTGGGGCAATACAATGACCAACCTCCATAGATCATGCAAGTCTTGGAAGCAGCTTCCTCTTCATAAATTCTTTTTGAGTCAATCGCAGCAATCGACACGAACTTCCTGAGCCTGCTGCGGTGTGGCCACTTTAACAGTCCCAATAGCCCATACAGGCTCATAGGCAATAACAACAGCATCCCAACTCAGGACAGCATCTTTCCTGCTTCTCTTTCTTCTAAGAGCCCTCCGATGCATGCTATGACACCTAGACCCTGGCTATATAATAGGATACATAACCATGAAACCCAGCAGTAAAATCAACACTAATCATTCCAATAATCTGTTGAAATTACCTCATCATTTTCCCTGATGATATGTCTCCTCTCAGAGTGGCCAAGGATTACCCACTTGCATCCAATATCCTTAAGCCGCTCCACACTACAAACAAAGAGTATCTTGTGTAACTAAACTTTCAAATACACCGTCAATACTTAATAATAGCTGAGTATGTCATAATCCACCATACTCAGCAACAGAAAAAGTGTAATTACTCATTAAAAAAACAAAATTATTGTTAAGAGTTTTTTGGCCAAAAAAAATTACTTACAAGTTCAACCTATCACATAAAGGCAGTAACGCACTAGGTTGTGCGTTGACGCTGCCAGTAAACTAACGCTCATCCTTTGCTGACCCAAGAGTTCTGTGCAGACACCTCAATGCAATCTGTCAATGATCTCCTGACCATTTCGAGGTAGATGAAGGGAGGGCAACAACAACATCTGGAATTATACAAAGATAAATCAGCAAACTTCAACATGGAATGCCCTTTGTAATGCCATATTAAGTATCAAAAAGCAATTGGAATTCACAAAATCAAGGGATATTGCAACCATCCATTTTCAATCGGTTGTGCAAACCCTTATTTGAAAGAAAGAAAGAAAGAGAGTCCATTTCCTGGAAGCTCTCTCCAAGTTTTACATCCTTGGCGCAATCAATAGGTAAACCATAAAACAAGTCCCAGCATGGGCAAAAAAGTACGTTGAAGATCAATTGTAATCTAGAAACTATTCCACAAGGAAAAAAGGGAACCCAATAGTAAGAAATTGACTCACCAACATCAGGTTCCAATGTGGCACTGTTTAAGTCAGAAACCAGCTTAGTTATGGACTCCTTTGGCCCATTCTACATTCAAAACACACGATAAAGCAGCTGAATATAAATAGAGTACTGTTGAAAATGCTTTCTGAATTTCCTGGTGGTTCAACATAATGGAAAGAAGAAAATGCAAATCGCAATGAATTGATTAGCACAAATTTGAAAATAACAACATACTTCGATAGAGTAAAGCAGGACTGATGGAAAGAAATTAAAGTCAATGAAACAAAAATCAAGTGAGCGTAGAACTCACACATTTCCAGTTTCCACGGACGAAAAACTGCAAGCACAATGAACAAAAAAAAAATGTATTTGCTAATTATTAAGAAAGGCAATACAGAAAAAAATTTCATTATCAGTATCAAATCTATGCCGGCACAATCAGCGACCCAGTGATAGAATCGATGAGACTACGGTGCAGAAAAGCTCTAATTGAGGATAACGATCGCTGCACCAGTGCTAAGATGCCGTAACACAGCGAATAGACACAGTTGGTAACGTTCATGGCGACAGAAGCAAGGCATCTCAGAGAAAGCAGGAAGCATATGGCTTGGTCTACCTTTCCAGTGCCCGCCATGGCGACGACGCCTGTGCAGGCCTTCGGGGAAGCGGGGAACCAGTGCTGAGTGCTGGCGTGCTGGAGGAAGGACGGGCTAGTCGCGCCGTCTAGGTTGGTGGTAGACCAGCGGAGGCCAGAGAACTGAGAGGTGAGAGAAGTGGAAGCCACCTCCATGGTCGAGTCAGCTCAGGGCTTCTTCCGAGTCGCTCTGGTCGGGGCTTCAACGGTGGTCAGGACGGAGGGTGAATGAAATTTGAATAAATGGTGAAACCTGTGGTTCTCCGGTTGATTGGAGGATCAAGCAGAGGATGTGTTGCTGCCGCTCACGCGATCACCGAGCGCGCGTTGTGGACGCGCCTATGAAGTGGAGTGGAGGGAGGTTGTGAAAAGAATTATAGAGTTACCAAAAGAGCATCGGCCCAACCCGTAGACAACCTAAGCCCACGGTTACCGCCTCGTATAAATGAAGCTCTGAAGCTCCATTTCAATGGCGGTTGAGCAAACTGAAACTAGCGGTAGCTCCGATTGCTCGGTACAAGAATAGCAGAGGTCCCTGGCGAGTGAGGGAAAGGGAAGATGTCGGGCATGGGAGATGGATACGTGGGCACGGCCCAGGACGCCGTTAGGATCCGGCGGCTCGAGAAGCAGAGGGAGGCTGAGCGCAGGAAGATCCAGGAGCTCAAGACCAAGTCTTCATCCGCCAAGGGCCAGCCGGGCCTCCTCCAGTTTGGCTCCAGTACCTCTGAGGTCTGATTGGCTCACCTTGGCCTCTCAATTTCTTCATATCATTCTCAGTTCTAGCTAGGGTCTCCTAACTGTCCTAGCGTTGTCTCGAAACGACTGCCTTTCCTCTATGAACTCTGTAAATTAATGAAACGTGTTTCCATTCTCGAGACGATACTCATGGACATGTATGTAGCCTATTGCTTTACTCCTTGGCTTTCTCGGCAATCCGTTCTCGGCAAAGTGTTGAGCCGAATGTGATCAATGATTTACCTGAATTTCATATTCAGATGTTGAAATATATGGGTTATAATGATTGTTCTATGCGCAATTAGTCTGCTTACTGGCAGAGAGAAAGCAGCTGAGAGGCTCAGTTCCCGGTGTTTTGCTGCTTTTCAATTCTTAGGGTCTTATTTTCTCTCTTTCTAGTTTTCTTCTTGTTTACGTTGAAATGTGTAAACTGGGGAAACCACTCTGTATTTCCCAGAAGATAGAAATTAGAGGGACTCGATTGGAAGTTACAGTTGCACATGGAAATCCTGCTGAACTGTTGGCGATTATTTCAGATAAAAGTATGTGTAGCTGTGACTATTGGCTATACTCAAGTTGACTCTTGCATTTATGATTTATGATGTAATGGAGTTTTTTTGGTAATTGGTAGCTTATATATGAGTAATTAAAAGTGTCTCATGACAACAAGATTGCAATGAAAGACCTGGCAGTATGACCTATTGCCAAGCTCATTATTATTTTTCACCAAGTGCAATGATTGCTGGGCACAAGAAATATTGCGTGATATGTAATTTACCCCCTTGATTTTATTCATCCTTGTGGATTGCATAATTTTTTATGAACGTATTTCATCTTTGTTGAGTTTCAGATTCTAGAAACTGCCTTCAAGAAGGAAACAATTGGTCTGGTTACAAGGGAGCAGTATGTTGAGAAGGTAGGTGCCACTATTTGTGTAGTTGTTTAGTTCCTTTTCTAAACCAGTCATTCATGAGCGTTACTGAACTCAAGAAACCAAGTGAATTCTCATCTTCTCACCAAATGTATTGGACTCTTCACTGGTCCAATGGGGTTGCAGGTCATTGAACTTCAGGCTTGTGTTGAGGCCTCAGTTGCCTCCTTTGTTCATTTAGTCAACCACCTATATATTAAAAGTTTACATAACCAATTTCATCTTTGCTATTCATCCAAAAAAATGTTAATAATTTTGCTTCACATATCATATTATCATCACTAATATATGATTGTTTTTTATGTAGAGGGTGAACATCCGCAACAAAATTGAGGAGGAAGAAAAGGAGAAGCTTCAAAAGCTGCAACAAGAGTGAGTCATGAACCTTTCTACCATTGATGCTATTAAATGAATGTATACCTGCTTTTCTACATCTCTATAGGCTAACTGCGAGTACTATCATGCTTTTTACTATATCAATTCAGGGAGGAGGAACTGCAGCTACAAAAGCGTAAGAAAAGGAAAATCAAGGGGAGCTCTCGGCTATCCTTTGTGGATGATATTGAGGATAACAGTGAAGAGGAAGGTGTGTAAAGTGGTGAAGTTTCCTTTTCTTCTGTACCTATTTGGCTTTCTGTAGATTGTTCTCTTCCAGGTGAAGTCTTGCCTAAAAGTACGATGCTCACCCAGAAAGAAGCACACCTTACTGTAGATGCCTAAAAGGATAGTGTTGTTCTTGCAGAAACCCTAGAGCCGACAAGGCATGGCCCCCCAAAATTCAGCAAAGATCCCACTGTGGATACTAGCTTTCTTCCAGATAGGTGCTCTCTCCTTCCTTTCTTCCCCATCCCTCCTCCATTTATGTCTATATTGGCGCATTGTGAATGTGTTTTTAGGATTTGAATTTCATTCTAATATTTAAGCTTAGGGGTGCTGAAGTTGATCTTTCAGAGAGCGGGAGGCAGAGGAGCAAGCAGAGCGTGAAAGGCTACAAAAACAATGGCTTCGTGAGCAAGAGCAGATTCGAAGTAGCTTCTATTCCCAATCTTCTGTCCTGACTATATGAATAAACGAGAATATAAGTTTCTAAAGTATTTGCTGTCTTTCACAGATGAACCCTTGGAAATCACATACAGCTATTGGGATGGAGCAGGTCATAGGCGAGTTATCCAGGCAAGTTTTGCTAGTACTCTGTGATTTGCTTTTGTTTCGTTATTCTTTCATGCAAGTTATAACTTCATACTGGCCACAGAGTGTGTCTTTGACTTCGATATATACAGGTGCGAAAAGGTGACAAAATTGGGGAATTTCTTCGTGCTGTCCAACAGCAACTTGCTCCAGAATTTAGAGAAATTCGTACAACTTCAGTGGAGAACCTGCTTTATGTAAAGGAAGATCTAATCATTCCGCATGTATGGACCCATGATGAAGTTGTCAGTTCCATTGCCATACATATTTTTGCAGTACTAATATGCTGACTGAGTTCACCTTTTCTCTTGGAATTTTAGCAACACAGTTTCTATGAACTCATTGTCAACAAGGCCAGGGGCAAAAGTGGACCGGTAATGTTCTTCTCTTGCACTATATTATGTCATGTGATATAGCTTTCATAACAATCACATCCCATTTGGATTCTCAAGTAAAGATAAGGCATGTCTGATTGCCTGGGGGATGCCTTTATGGCTTTAAGTTCCAACACTTAGCTTCTGTGAAGATGTAGCTTCAACCCTCTTTTGAATCGGATCCTTGCCTTCTTTAAACATGAAAAGCAACGTGGAGGATTAAAGTGATGGCAAAAAAAGGCAATATGGTGCCCAAGTGGACTTGATCATATTGATTGGGGAAGCTCTAAATCCATGGTCTACAAAGGACTGGATAGGTGACGAGCCAACAGGAGTCCCTTTTTGTTCTTATACATTAAATGCAATATCCATATCACTTCCCTGAGTTACCATGTTTCTAGACTTGTTACTTTGTTGTTGTGGTTGTTGTACTTACTTTTTTTGCTTCAAATTCTGGTATAGCTATTTCACTTTGATGTGCATGAAGATGTGAGGACTATTGCAGATGCAACTATAGAAAAGGATGAAGTAAGTTCTCCCCTCTCTCTTCCCTGTAACACTGGAACCATTATGCCACAAGTTTGTAGTCTTCAGACCTTAGTAGTTTATTTTGTCATATGCTCCCTTAGTAATTTAGCTGGTTGGTCTTAATAGTTTTGCCTCAGTAAGAGTCCTCAGTAACTGAGTTGATCACTCGATCTTAAGAAAACTCAAGCCTTCCAACTCTTGCTTATGTCATGACTCTCTTAAGAATTGTTCGGTGTAGTGCTGCAAAAGTAAGACGTTGGCTTTTTATTCCTATTTCCAAATTCTATGTGACAACTTGATCAAACAAAGCCTCTGCAATTTCAGAATCACCCCGTCCTGATAGGGGTCCCCTCTGTTTTGGGAAATGTCCATCATTTATTAGGATAGTCATGGGATGATCACAAGCCATGTGGTAACCACTGATTGAATTTGAATTATTTGAATAATCATGTTGAATAAAATGTCATATATGAGCACTGACGTTTCTCAAGTGAAAAATGGCTTCTGACTTTGTTTACAAATGGTAGTCTCATGCAGGGAAGGTTGTGGAGAGGCATTGGTATGAGAAGAACTTACACATCTTTCCTGCTTCAAGATGGGAGGTTTGCTCTCTCTCTCTCTCTCTCTCTCTCTCTCTCTGAGAGTAAAATAGGCACACAATTTTGTCAAATTCAGAAGTTGTTACCACTTTTACTGCAAAATTATAGACTATGTTTCTTCTCATTACATTGAAGAAATTCATCAAAAATTGACATCTGACATCAACGAAAGGTTACATTCCTGGTATTTTATCCTCTTGGGGCATTTCGGGAGTTTGCATTCTCCACATTTACCTAGTGATTTACCTGAGTGTCTTTGTTTGTTGTGCTTTGCTGTGGTAATGGGACCGATACCATCCTATCACGATTTAACCTGACACGACTCTAGTTGGGTATCGGAGCTGGAGGTTTCTAGTGGTCGGGAATGTTGTGTCTCGGCTGGTCCTGGGACATGGTCTCTAACTTGCAATGCTTGCTGGCAGATATATGACCCGACAAAGAAGTGGGAGCGATACACCATACATGGGGATTGATTGAAGAAGGCGCGAACTCCACTCGCTCATTCCATTTCCATGTTCCTCTTTCCTGAAGCAGATACGCCTCTCTGGGGGACCGAACCGAGGACTCGAGTCCAAATCCAATGTGCAGTGGTCGGCCTTTGCCTTTGCCGTGTAATGAAACGGTCAACCTGATATAATGTTTATTTGGTGCTCTGATTATTTTGCCTGAATTTTACACCCCCCCCAGAAAAAAAGGGTTCGATTATCACCTATTGCACTGTCGTGCCATGTCATTTCCATGGCCCACTATTTCAGTCTGGCCTAAATTAAACAAAATATTTGTTTTTAAAAAATAAATTTAAATAATTTTATAGGTCAAAATAAATTCTTATAAAATATAATTAGTTGATTAATTTAAACTTTATATTAATTTTAAAGAAAATATTAAAATAATTATTTATATACAATTATTAAATTATTAAAAATTTTCATAATTTTTTATTATAAAAATCGCTTTCATATATATCTTGAGTGAGTACGATTTTTTAAGTCATACTGGTGCAACCTGATTTATTTTTATGCCATGACAGTGAGGCCCGAAAGCCCTGGCCTAATTATGTTTGTTCGGGCCGGGCCAGTTTTTTACATGTCCATCTATATATAATCACCGTTAACGTCTCCGATAGTTTAAAATAAAATTCAATATTTAGCTTACTTTTTTCGACATGCAACATCTAAATATAATTATTGAATGGACTTCACCAACTGGTTCGAGCCGATCAACAAAAATCATATTACATGCTTTCCGTTAAAAATTCACTATTTGGATATGTATAAATTCTTTTTTTTTTTTGTCATCACAGCAATTTTCCCTTTTTTTGGCATGGGAAATCCCGGATATATCGGATGGAAAAGGCATTTCATACCATAGTTATATCACTAATGTACCTATATTTTTCTTTTTTCTTTTATCTAGTTTGTATATCTTTTACAATTCAAATTTATTTATTTATTATTATTTTAGTTTTAAAATAATTTAAAATTAATTTTTTTCTATTTTTTTATTAAACGGTTATATCACATCATCATATGTTACGTAATATAATTATTATATAGATGCCCGGTCATCCTTAAATGCGAGAACTAATGCAAATTGTTCTCATTTTTTCATGCAAATCAGATATTAATTAAGGTATGCAAATCTCAATAAAAAAAATGAAAAAAATAGATTTAAAAAAAACTAAATATGGAAACGAAGTCCACTATCAAAGGTGCAAAAGTCAAAACATTTTGTTTGTTAATTTACTCATTATTTTATTTACTTACTTAAGCCACAGCGTAAGATTCTGCTTCATTCAGCCAAAAATGAATTTTGCTATTTCAGCTGGTCGGTCGGTTTTGGATTGGTCCGCTTCCCTCTCCGACAATCGGTAGCTATCATCGTCACAAGGTCCCCGACGGCCTAAGCTCCCTCGGAATGCCTACCATGAAGCGCATTAGGACTTTCCTCCTCGCCCTTCTGCTGCTCGCGTCCCCCTCCCTCCTCCAAGGTCTTCGTTCGACTCCTCGGTCTCTTCATATCTAGATCCGTGCTGCGTTTGATTCCCCCGCATTCCTGCATGCATGTGCCCGAATTGCGCGATAGTCGGTCGACTCTTGCCGTGAGTCAGTTCAATTAAGATTCGCTGCGTTCTACGTTATTGTCCTCCGTCGCTAACGATCATCTCGATCTTATGAAATGTGGCCTTTGGCGCGGCATTTGCGTGATAAGCTTATTTCTTTCTGCCACTTTTTTGGCCCCCTTTTGTCATGGGAGTGGATTTGACCTCTTGTTGCATTTGCGTCGAATTTTTGTAATCACCTATCGACCTGCATGGCTTCTGTTGCCTTTGTTTTATTCTTTTGGCATAGAAAAAGCTTGTTTTTCTAGTACTTAGAATTTGTTCTATCCTTCCCTTTCTTCTGTTTCTAGTACCTAGAATTTGTTCTATCCTTCTCTTTATTGCTCAGCCAATCGATATCGAAAAAAGGGATTGATCCCCAAGCAATCCTTCACTGTATAATATGTAATTAGAACTCATTTTTGCTTTCCTCTCTTTGTGTTAAAACGTTTTCCATAATTTTTCTTTCCTTGTTCTTAGTTTTGTCCACTGCATATCCAGGCAACAGTAATTCTTCCATTTACTAGTTTTGAGGTTCCTTGCCGGTTTGAGTGACATGTATGACTTGTTTTTCTTGTTTCAATATCTGACAGTTTGTCCTGTTAACAGTTGTGAGGTGCGGGTCAGATGACGAGCCCGCTCTTGCTGAGCCCGTTGAAGATGGAATCGTTAGTGAAGATACCCAAGATTTTACTAGTGGGAACTTTGGACCCGCTCCTGGGGTTGAAACCGTTTGCCTTTTCCCAAAGAATGGAGCACAATGTGAGAAATATCTCATTGTAGTTGCATGTTGATATACAGTGCAGTGCTTTCTGTTTTGACATATAATAGCAGTTTTGACTGATGCTTTATGTAATATATATTGCAGTGGTCCCCGCTGGAGAAGAGACTGAATTAGTGGTTGGAATGAAAAACGATGGTACTACATTATCTGCACATCTATCTTACAATTCACCATTCACTGGGGTGCACCGAGGCACTTCTATTTTTCTTCGATTCCATTTGCAGGTGAATCAAGCTTGAATATAATTGGTATAAGGGCCAGTGTTCATCTTCCATTTGACCATCATCTGTTGGTTCAAAACTTAACTGGTCAGGTGATTTGTTGTTACCAAGTAGTAGAATGTCTTTCTCTATTTTTCGCGGTCACAAGATATATATTACTATTTGACCATCATCTGCCCCTTATTCTCATGCAAAAAACAAATTCTTTCAGTGCCTCAGGACTTCTGAAAGGTTATTTGAGTAATTTATTTCCTTTACAATCATTAAACTCTCTAGGAATGTACTATTGAATGGAAGAGGATTTATATTTTAAGATCCTAAACTAAGTAAATATCCAAACCGGAAAAGTCTTTGCAATGGATCTGTTATATTGTTGAACGGAAAATGCTAACAATATTTGAAATTGTTTTGCTTTCTTAGTGTTGTTATAATGATTCATTGATTCATAGTAATCATTTCATGGAATTATAGGGCTTTAACAACGCCTCAGTTCCAGCATCTGCTGAGGCCTCTTTCCCCTACATGTTTGCTGTCAGCAAGTACCTACAGGTTCTGATCTCACTGGAGTATCCTTTAATTCTAGAACAGCGTTCACATCTTTGCTGTAATTGACAAAATGAAACCTTTGAAGTTGAATGCGTCCAAAACTTATTTTGTGCAGCCTGGGAATTTTGATCTCGTTGGAACAATCTTCTATGAGATAGATCAGCAACCATACCAAACTGTCTTCTACAATGGTACAATCGAAGTTGTTGAGTCTGGGGGATTTCTCAGTATGGAGTCAGTCTTTCTTGCCATCCTAGGAATTGCCCTTCTTGTGCTCCTTGCTCTATGGGTTCATGGTCGCTTGCAGAACCTCTCCAAGGTACTGATTGACAAATCTCCCCATGTTTTAGAGTATAACATTTGTCCGTCACTTTGACATAAGTTTCATTCATTAATCAAGGTACTTCTGTGACTCTTGTCTTTGAAATCTGGTGACTTTTGCCTTCACTTTTGAAATGGTTTTGAGATGTGTGCTGATATTTGTACGTATTTTTCTGAATTGACACATTTGATGCAATCTTGGTAATACACACAATATCATATCAGTTACACTCTGTGATTTTAACTGATCAATGCTTCAGGGTCTGTCTTTACTTGATGGCTAGGCTTCACTCTCGCGTTCTTTTTGTCGAGGAACTGATCCACTCACTTTTTTCGTACAGAAAACCAAGAGAGCTCCAACAGTGGAAGTTGGGACCAAGACAACAGATGCATCTTTGAATGAGTGGCTACAGGTATATTGTTGCTCGTGCATCAGTCTGCTCTGATTACCTTATCACTCCAATTCACCTCCTACTATCCCTCCATGGTCTGCTGATTCTCTATGTCCAATCAGCTTCCTGTAATTATCTTCTAACATCTCCTTGTCTCCTTTATGATGATGATGATGATCAGGGAACTGCCTATACCCAGTCTCTCTCGAGCAAATCAAAAAAGAAGAAGTAGATCGAAAGATTTCACATATTCGGACGCATAGAGCTCTATAGGCAATGGCAGACCACTGCAACTCTCACATCCACATTCGGAGGATGGATCTGGGAGAGAGAGCGGAGCCATACACGAGCAATTTCTCAAAGTTAGGTTCCAAAACATCCTCCCTGCAGTTGAAAAACATATTTTCAGTTTGCTCTGCTCTTCTTTATTCAACCAACGGAGGGTTTAGAAACCTGTCTTCTCGGATAATGAGTCATCCTAGTGGTTTTCACTTCAGTTATGAGCACCGAAATTACAATTAATTCCCCGGTACCGATTTTGAAATTTTCAAACTTAAGTTTTTGACCTATTATTTATTATTAATTTACTAACGGATCAGACTGGACCGGCCCATAGTAAACTTTACTAGACATTACTGTATTATAATGTAATTATGAGAAAATTTTCCTGAGTCGACCTACCGACCGTTGTGCTAACAACTGGTGGAATTTCTTTCTTCCCACATTCGGGAATCTATCTGATCAGAGCCGTCCATCCAATCCCATCCCATCCCTGGAATCATTTCACCACTACCCGTCCTGATCTACAACGAATCATCCTCCACCGTCGGATTGGATTCTCACTTTTCTCTGCCGCACATGGCCCCTGCGATGTAAACAACAAACCCCGCCGCTGGCAGGGCCCCTATATCTGCTCCCCGCGAACGCAATCCCCTCCACGAGCAGGGAAGAGAGAGAAAGGATGGCGGCTGTGGTGTCTCCGTGGGACAAGCCAGGGGCGTGGGCTCTCGACTCGGAAGAGAGCGAGGCCGACCTCCTCCAGCAGCGGAAGTCCGCCCGCGACGAAGACGTCTCCGCGGTAGAATTCCCCTCCCTGGCCGCGGCAGCCGCCACCAAGCATAAGAAGAAGAAGGGCCAGACCATTTCTCTCGCCGAGTTCACCACCTCCGGCTCTGTTCCTTCCAAGACTGTCGGCCTCACCCACGAGGACCTCCTTGTCCTTCCCACTGGCCCGCGCGAGCGATCTGCTGAGGAGCTCGACCGCAACCGCCTAGGCGGTGGGTTCAGGTCCTATGGGTCTGGCCGCTATGGTGATGATTCCTCAAATCCCCGCAGGGGAGGGTTTGATGATTCGAGGAGGAGGGAGCCCCTGCCTCCCTCTCGTGCTGATGAGATCGATGACTGGGGCGCCGCAAAGAAGCCGATTGGTAACGGTTTCGACAGGAGAGAGAGGAGTGGCGGTTTCTTCAGCTCACTGTCCAAGGCCGATGAAGTGGGCAATTGGGGATCCAATAAGAGCAGTGAGCCGAGGAGATTTAGTAATGGCGGAGCAAGTGAATTTGCAAGGGAGAGGAGGGGTTTTGGAGGAGGTTATGAGGGTTTAAGTAATCGTCCCGGAGCTGACTCGGATCGATGGGGGAAAAAGGAAGAGAACGAGGGTTTTAGTAATGGTTCAAGAACAGATTCAGATAGATGGGGCAAGACGAAAAATGACGAAATCAGTTTAGGGGACGCGTCATCGAGGCCGAAGCTGGTTTTGCAGCCAAGGACGTTGCCTGTGAATGAAGCCTCAGGTGCAGGTTCAGTTAAGCCAAAGGGAGCAAACCCCTTTGGGGATGCTAGACCGAGAGAGGAGGTCTTGAAGGAGAAAGGTCAGGACTGGAAGGAGATTAATGAGAAGTTGGAAAGCTTGACGGTTAAGGAGGCCGAGAGAGGGGGGAAGGATGAGGGATCTCCCGGGAAGAGGGGCTTCGGAAGGGGGCATTCAAGGGCGAGTAGCCAAGAAGATAGGACTGAGAGGAGTTGGAGGAAGAACGATTCTGATGCTGTTGAGGCTACCGCTGCTCCCTCAAGGTTTGTATAGTTCTTTGTTATTCGATCTGTCGCTGGTCTCATATTCCTGCTCCCATCAAGAAAGAGAACTGAGTAATCCTAGCCAATAGGTCGACAAAACTTAAACCACTGTTCCACCTTTGTCGAACAACTTGGAGACAGGTCTTTACTTGGCAACCCTGTTTCTTACTTTGTATTGAAAATGGACTTGTCGATATTTCTTCTTTCAAGTCAATAGATTTTCTAACCAGAGGCTTGTGGGATATTAGATTGCAGAAGAGAGAATCCAGTGAGAACATCTGATGTTTCATTAGAAATCTGGTCTTTGATTGGAGGTTAAAGTATATAGGAATCTTGTTTCAGAAATGCAGGGCGTCTGTTCGATGAATATGAAGCCTCGGTAATACTTACAAATGCCTAGTAGGTTAAATCACAAATGGTGTTGTTGGCTCTTCATTGTTAATTTCTGCGCAGGCATGCACATTAACTTTGATTCAGAACTAGTGTGAAATTGAATAGCAATGCATAGTTTATACACTGGAGTCAGCTGGGGCATTGTCATCCTCCTGTTCAAGTTTTCTTGAGCTGTCTAAAGTTGATCGATGTACGTCAGATTTCTGTTAAGATATATTCTAATGGCAGCGCTATTATTATCCATGTTTGTTCTGTAATAATATCCTAATGGCAATTAACTGACTCGTTTCATATATTTCCCATTGCTACATTCCTAGAATTTAGTCCCTTTTCGTTGGAGGATTATGCTTTGGTATTAAAAATGGATTAGCCTTAACTCTACAAGTCTCTGATTGACTGCAGCGACTACAAAGATGAGAATGCTGGTGAAGAAGCTACTCCAACTGAAGCATAGAAGCACCATGGGTCCGGACCGTCATATGCCGGAAGGACCAATTTTGAGGCAGATTCAAGTGAAGTTATTTCGAGAATTATTTCTTATCGTCAGTTTGTATGTGCTGAGTTACAATGTGACACACAGTTATTGTGGACCTTAGGGGAGGAAAAAAAAACATCATCTCTGAACAATTTTGGTAGGGCTTATTTCATTTATGGAAAGGGGTGCCTGGGCTCTTCACGTCTTAGATTGCTTGTTACTAAGGGTGTTTCCCGGAGATTCTGCTGTCATGTCAATGATGCTATTTATTGTATTTGTGTCGGACAAATTTTGTTCTGTCGGAGTCAAACAGAACCGGTTTCATAAAATATTGTGCTGCATGCATGATCGAGGTTTTTAATTTTTTGGTGCCCAGAGATCTTCCGTCGTGGTGGATGGCTGTGTTGTGCCCAACCAGAAGCCAACTGTGCATTCTGTCTCAGACTGCTCATTTACATACGTATATGGAAGATTATACCGTCTCTTTTGATCAGTGGAGGAGTCCATCGGTGACATACGGATCTACCGTGAAATCGTATTTCTGTCCAAGTCAGCTCATAACTACTTGAAGGGTTTGATATACTTGAGTCCAAAAAATAGAATCATTATTCAATTGGATTGAAGGAGAACGAGCTCAACGCTATGGTGACAATAGGTGCAGATGCTGCCACCGTCATGGCAATTGGGGGCCACCGAGCGATCACTGTGTCTGGAGGCTTACGGCGAGGAGGGTACGTAAGCCCTTTGGGATCTGCTTTGGAGGACTGAAGTGAACCGAGCCGAAGCTGATTGAGATTGCGTACTCCTTCGAACAAGCGACGACGATGCGGCGCCCTCCATTTTCATCAAGCATAGATGGCCAATGCCATGGATGAAGTTCTAAGGATCAAAGCCTAGCACGGGATTGGGAAGTTCTCTGAGGGCATGGAAATGTTGAAATCTCGGGTGATCATATAAATGTCCTTCCACGGTCTTCAAGCGTGACAGTCTGGATATTGTTGACAGAAATTCAATAATAATGAGACGTCGGTTCAATAGTGTGAAAACACTTCCTGCCTTTCTTTGGATTCCAAAGAGCAAAGAGACATGTTCGTGCGTGTTATCACCGTACAGTTTAACATCATCCAAAGGAGGAGCAATCCCTCGCGTGATGGTGCCATTATGGGTAGGTGTCTTGAATACGTGGTTGTTTTGCATTGGACATTGACTGGTCAGCTGTCAGGTGGGCCCCCAATGGAGTTTTCTTTGGAATTAAAATTTCACAGGACGATATATCTCGGCTGAGGGATTCGAGGATGTCAGTCTCCCACTCTGTAACAATGGCGCTTTCCTCTCCACTTCCCCTCAATTCCCTTCTCTCAGTCTTTCTCACTCTTCTTCTCCTTCCTCCTCCTTCCATTGCAACTTCAGCATCCTCGGAACCCGCCGCCAACGGAGACCTCCCTACGACAATCCTGGAGGCCACCGTCGGTGACCTCCAGCTCGCGTTTGCTCAGAACCGGCTCACCTCCCGGCAACTCACCGAGTTCTACCTCGCCCGGATTCGTCGTCTCAACCCGCTCCTCCGGGGCGTCATCGAGGTCAACCCCGACGCCCTACGCCAGGCCCTGAAGGCTGACCTGGAACGGCGGGTCCGGGCAAGGGGCGGGCTTCACGGCATCCCGGTGCTTCTCAAGGACAACATCGCCACCAAGGATAGGATGAACACGACCGCCGGCTCGCTGGCGCTGGTCGGCTCCGTCGTGGCTCGGGACGCGGGGGTGGTGGCCCGGTTAAGGAAGGCTGGGGCGGTGATCCTGGGGAAGGCGAGCCTGAGCGAGTGGGCCAACTTCAGGGGCTTTAGTGCTCCCAGTGGTTGGTGTGCTCGGAGTGGCCAGGGAAAGGTCAGTCCAATTGCTTAGTAGACGAGCATTTTCCCTTTCTCAATGGTGTTCACTTCTCTCTCTCTCTCTCTCTCTCTTAAACAAATAGGATATTTGGTTAAATCATAAAAAGATTCCAAAATTTTCTTGGGTTATAACACTATTGGGTTGGATAAGTCCAGATTTGCTTCGCTAAGTAGAATCTTGATTTGGGTTTTATTAATAAAAGAATTATGTTAAAGAATTAATAAGTGAAGTGCGTCGCCATCCCGAAAACATGAGCATTGTAATTATTTCTTGGAACAGAATCCTTACAATCTGACGGCGGACCCGTGCGGGTCTAGCAGCGGATCTGCAATATCGGCGGCGGCGAACATGGCAGCCGTGACGCTAGGCACCGAGACCGACGGATCAATACTGTGCCCGTCAAGCTCGAACGCCGTCGTGGGCATTAAGCCGACTGTCGGCCTCACCAGCCGTGGAGGTGTTATTCCTATTACTCCTCGACAAGACACAGTTGGGTAGGCACATGACAAGAAATGAAACTCCATGGCTCTGCCTCGGAGAAGCCCTCGATGGGCAGTTAATTTCGCGCTGCTTTTATTCCCCCTTTTCAGGCCAATGTGCAGGACTGTGTCCGACGCGGTCGACGTGCTCGATGTCATAGTCGGATTTGATGCCTACGACGCACGGGCGACCCGGGCAGCGTTGAGATTCATTCCGAGAGGGGGATATAAGCAATTCCTCAAAACGGATGGGCTAAAAGGCAAGAGGCTGGGGATTATCAGGAACCCTATCTTTAGGCTTCCCCAAGGATCTCTCCAGAGTAGAGTTTTCAAGCGCCACTTCACTACGCTGAGGTAAAGTATCACGAAAGGGGTAACATAAGGACTCGTGAAGTCCCGTTGATATAATCCAACGGGTTCGTTCATATAGCTGTGCATCGCATCACAGGCTTCACATGAGGTTTTTTCTGCCAGGAAACAAGGCGCAATCTTGGTGGACAACCTGTTTGTCGACAAGTCGTACTTCAATGATACCTCGGAGTTGTCAGCGATGCTGTTCGAATTCAAGGTAGCTCTCAACAGGTACCTGGAAGGCCTTGTATCCTCCCCGGTTCGATCCTTGGCAGATGTTATCGGCTTCAACAACCGACACAAGGCTGCCGTAAGTGATCCACCGGTCTCTCTCGATCCAAGTACATACAGCCCCACATGATACGACGGCTAGCTTCATCTTCACTCACTGATAACCGTACATTTCTGAGAGGTCTGTTTTGAACTTCTGCAGGAGAAGATCAAGGAGTATAAGCAGCAGCTGTTCGAACAAGCTCAATTGACCAACGGGACTGATGACCCGAAATACAAATCGTACGTCCAGGACCTAGCCAGATTGAATCGGAACGGGTTCGTGAAGTTGATGAAGAGGAACAAGCTCGACGCCGTGGTGACTCCGGGGTGGTTCCTGTGGCGTGTTCTCGCGACCGGAGGGCACCCGGGGATCTGTGTCCCGGCAGGGTACAGCACCGATGGGGTGCCATTCGGCATCTGCTTCGGGGGGTTAAGGGGTTCAGAGCCGAAGCTTATCGAGATCGCCTATGCGTTCGAGCAAGCCACCAAGATCAGAAGGCCTCCCTCGTTCTCGGGATGAAGGGAATAAGTTGTTGTTCTTAGGGTCGGATTCTCAAGTCTTTGAATTTTGACCCAACAATAAAATTAAACATTATCACGTATGAAACTTCATCGATTACCCTGCCAGGAATGATCGGTCAAAATTTTGGCTCGACTGGGATCGGTAGACCTTTCCCAACTTCGTGAACGGCAGTCAAGCGACTTGCACGCATCGTAAACTTCAAGTTAAGTAGAGTAAGGGCATGGCAGAAAGACCAATTTAGAGGCCCAAGAGTCAACATGCAGCCAACCTCAATTCCCCTTTAACCCAGTGGAGGTAAATCGTTGGTTTTAATATTTAATACACGGACTAATTAAAATTATTAAATTATATATATATTACTAATGGGCCTATTAAAAAGAAGAAGATAATATAGGTACTGAATTTAAAAATTATTTTCCTAGCCCTCTATTTCCTTTACCAATCATGGATTTAGAATACAAAAAACTTAACCTAATCAGATTTACTTTTTTTAAGGAAAAGGAAAGACATTTAGCACACCAACAAGAGTCAATCTTATTCATAGATATCTAACTTGTATCTTGATTTTTTTAAATATATTATTTAATTTAATGAATCAATCTTATATAAATTTGAATTAATCAGGATTTAACTAGTTTTTTTAAAACCTATACTAATTTGTGTAAATAATAAATTAGTAAGTACATATGCAAATTAGATCCATAAGTATAGAATGGATTAGGAGCATAGTGAGTAGGGTTTATTTCATTTATAGAAAGCGTTATCCATTACTCTTCATGTCTTAGATTTTTTTTTTTTATATTGATGATATTCAGTACCGTAACAATCAATTTATTCACCGTACGGTGCATTATACCGTATGAGACCCATCAATTAAACCTTAGATACTGACTCTGTAAAATTTCAAACATTAAACTTGACCTACTATATATCATCAACTTACTAGCGGACCTAACTCTTCACATCCCGGATTGCTTGTTACTAAGGGTGTCGCCCGGTTTCTTCGATACGGGCTGCATGACTGAGATTTTAATTTTTTGTTTTTTTAATAATATAAACTGCCAAGATTGTAATAATAACGTTATAATGCTATTAGTATTAGTTGGCCAATGGTGCAAATGGTTTTGGAAATATTTAAAATTAATATAAAATGAAAAATTTGTACGCACTTTGTACGAAGACAGAGTTGTAAATTTCCCCCTACTTATTTAGTTCGGACTCAAAGTTGACACGCATTTGCTTGGATGGTGGATTGTGTGATTACGAAGGGAGTGAGAGAGAAATAGTTCAGTTTATCTATGTCTTTACATGTGTAAATATTATTATTTTTAACCAATTTCATATATTTTCTAATTTTTTTTACAATTAAAGAAATTAATCTCCATTGCTATAACGGTATTAATACAATTTTAATGGTTTGTATTAACGAAAGTAAAAACAATCTTTTTCATACCTTTTTTTTTTTCCAAAACTTCGGATCCTATTTTGTAGTAAACTAACCCGGAGGAGTCACGTTACACGCTGTGGATAATTGGTACTAATATTTAATTTATTTTCCCTTTAGAATGTGAATTCTGTGAATATTATTAATTAATATAATTTTTTTTAAAAAAGGATAAATTTTATGAATTTGGATTGTGTAAAAAAAAAAATCATGAATTTGGTCTCATTTCCCGCTTCATATCCCCCCATCCGGGGAAGTCGTAATTTTGGTCCTGCTTTTCCAAAGTTGCCCTCGAACGCTTGCGTCTTAAACCCAAGGAAGGACACTGTTACAATGGCCTTACTGGAATCTAGTTATGGAGGAGCGCTTCGGTAATTCGGGGTACGATGTCGAATCCTGTCCTGTGGGCAGTCTGTAAATATTTGCAGGGCAACAGTCCCTATATTTCCTTACTCCGAGGACCCGTCGTTGGCTCGACTCGTAGCTCTCCAGTCGGCCTCACCCGCAGACTCACCTGTGTCCACAACAAAGCTAGTACGCCATGGCTGCAATGGGAAGCAAGCAGAGCGAGGCCGCGGAGGCCACGAAGATGCCACTCACGGTATGTTTACTCTCCGCCGTCTTCTGCCTCTCCATCGTCACTGCTGCCGTGCCGACTCCTTCAGCCTCAGAGCGGCCACAGCTGGAGGTATCCAGCTCGACTTCGTAACTCTACGTCTCCCAGATCGAGGACCTCGAGCCTCTCCTCATATGTTTGCTGGAGCTCAACCCAGATGTGCGCTGATGAGACCAACATAAAAAAAAAAGTAGTGTAGAGATAATAGAAGAGTTCAGAACTTCAATGAGTAGATATTTGTAAGAATTGACCGACTCTCCTATGAGGTCCCTGGCGGAGGTTATTGCCTTCAACTCAAACAAACCCGACATGGTACCCTGTCATCTCAGGATTTCAAGTTGTTCTGCCATTCCACACATTTTGTTACACTCAAGTTAGAATTAGCCTCAAGTTTTACTTGTTTGCGTAGATGTTGGCCTGCGTCGGTACAGGTACTCTAGTGCTAGGAAAATGGCCTATTGCTTTACAAGTTATCTTACACCAACCTTTGAAGGAGAAGATGGGTAAGTACGACCAAGAGGGCCCAATTGAGGCAGAGATGACGGGTGGCCTTCATGATGAACTCGCGGGGGGCAGAGCAGACGATGGAGCAGTTGTGTGGGGATGGGTCTGACAAACTGATCAAGTAGAACGAGCTCGACACTATGGTGAGTGACATTAGCTGCAGTTGCTGCCACCCTTACGGCAACTGGGGGCCACCCAGCGATCACAGTGTCTGGAGGCTTACGACAAGAAGGGTTTGTGAGCCCTTTGGGATCTGCTTTGGAGGACTGAAGTGAACCGAGCCGAAGCTGATTGAGATTGCGTACTCCTTCGAACGAGCCACGACGATGCGGGACCCTCCATTTTCATCAAGCATGGATGGTCACTGCTATAGACGAAGTTCTAAGGATCAAAGCCTAGCACGGGATGGGGAAGTTCTCTGAGGGCATGGAAATGTTGAAATCTCGGGTGATCATATAAATGTCTTTCCACGGTCTTCAAGAGTAATAGTGTGGATATTGTTGATAGAAATTCAATAATGATAATATGTCGGTCCGATAGTGTGAAAACATTTCCTGCCTTTGGATTCCAAAGAGCAAAGAGACATGTTCGTGCGTTCTATCACCGTACAGTATAACATCATTCATAGAAGGAGCAATCCCTCGCGTGATGGTGCCTTTATGGGTAGATATCTTGAGTATGTGGTTGTTTGCATTGGACATTGACTGGTCTGGTGTCAGGTGGGCCCCAATGGAATTTTCTTTGGAATTAAAATTTCACACGACGATATATCTCGGCTGAGGGATACGAGGATGTCGGTCTCCCACTCTGTAACAATGGCGCTTTCTTCTCCACTTCCTCTCAATTCCCTTCTCTCAGTCTTTCTCACTCTCCTTCTTCTTCTTCTTCTTCCTCCTTCCATTGCAACTTCAGCATCCTCGGAACCCGCCGCCAACGGAGACCTCCCTGCGACAATCCTGGAGGCCACCGTCGGTGACCTCCAGCTCGCGTTTGCTCAGAACCGGCTCACCTCCCGGCAACTCACAGAGTTCTACCTCGCCCGGATTCGTCGTCTCAACCCGCTCCTCCGGGGCGTCATTGAGGTCAACCCCGACGCCCTACGCCAGGCCCTGAAGGCTGACCGGGAACGGCGGGTCCGGGCAAGGGGCGGGCTTCACGGCATCCCGGTGCTTCTCAAGGACAACATCGCCACCAAGGATAGGATGAACACGACCGCCGGCTCGCTGGCGCTGGTCGGCTCCATCGTGGCTCGGGACGCGGGGGTGGTGGTCCGGTTAAGGAAGGCTGGGGCGGTGATCCTGGGGAAGGCGAGCCTGAGCGAGTGGGCCGGATTCAGGGACATTAGTGCTCCCAGAGGTTGGTGTGCTCGGAGTGGCCAGGGAAAGGTCAGTCCAATTCCTTGGCGGACGAGCATTGTCCTCCTGTCTCGGTGATGTTCACTTTTTTTCTCCCCTTAAACAAATAAGATATTTGGTTAAATTATTTTTAAAATTTTCCAAATATTTCTTAGGATGCATATGATACTGTTAGGTTCATAAATATATCAAATTGTTTTAAAAAAATGAAGATGGATATAAATTTTGTGCATATAAAATGTTAGGAAATTTGGACTATAATACATGATTTTCGCATTTTATATTAATCAATTTACATCCATTCCTCTTAAATAAAATCTCGATATGAATTATGAAAATGAACCGAATTTATGTCAGAAAATATTTATCATTAGTAAGTTATCCGTCTCAAATCTAGATTTGTCTCCCCAACACAATAGCATTGCAATTATTTCTTGGAGCAGAATCCTTACAATCTGAAGGCGGACCCATGCGGGTCCAGCAGCGGATCCGCAATATCTGCCGCGGCGAACATGGCGGCCGTGACAGTCGGCACCGAGACTGATGGATCGATACTGTGCCCCTCGAGCTGGAACTCCGTCGTGGGCATTAAGCCGACTGTCGGCCTCACCAGCCGTGGAGGTGTTATTCCTATTACTCCTCGACAAGACACAGTTGGGTGGGCACATGACATGAAATGAAACTCCACGGTTTTGCCTTAGATTTTGGCTACATTGGGGAAGCCCTCAATTGTTAGTTAATTTGGCGTTGTTTTTCTTTTTTTTATTTCCCCCTTTTCAGGCCAATGTGCAGGACTGTGTCTGATGCGGTCGACGTGCTCGATGTCATAGTCGGATTCGACCCTTACGATGCACGAGCGACCCGGGCAGCGTCCGGATTCATTCCAAGAGGTGGATATAAGCAGTTTCTCAAACCCGATGGGCTAAAAGACAAGAGGCTGGGGATTATTAGGAACCCTATCTTTAGGTTTCCCAAAGGATCTCTCCTGAGTGGAGTTTTCAAGCGCCACTTCACTACGTTGAGGTAAAGTATCACGAAAGGGGTAACATGAGGACCCGTGAAGTCCCGTTGATATAATCCAACGGGTTCGTTCATATAGCTGTGCATCGCATCACAGGCTTCACATGAGGTTTTTTCTGCCAGGAAACAAGGCGCAATCTTGGTGGACAACCTGTTTGTCGACAAGTCGTACTTCAATCGCTCCTCGGGCTCGGAGTGGTCAGCGATGCTGTTTGAATTCAAGGTGGCTCTCAACTCGTACCTGGAAGGCCTTGTATCATCCCCGGTTCGATCCTTGGAAGATGTTATCGGCTTCAACAACCGACACAAGGCTGTCGTAAGTGATCGATCCGTCTCTCTCGATCCAAATACCTATAAATGCCCCCACATGATACGATAGCTAGCTTCATCTTCACCCACTGATAACCGTACATTTCTGAGAGGTCGGCTGATGATATGCGATTCCAGTTTGGCTGATGATCAGTGTAATGCTTGCGGGAATGTTTTGAACTTCTGCAGGAGAAGATCAAGGAGTATAAGCAGCGGCTATTCGAGCAAGCTCAAATGACCAGCGGGACTGATGACCCGGAATACAAATCGTACATCCAGGACCTAGCCAGATTGAATCGGAACGGGTTCGTGAAGTTGATGAAGAGGAACAAGCTCGACGCCGTGGTGACTCCGGGGTGGTTCCTGTGGCGTGTTCTCGCGACCGGAGGGCACCCGGGGATCTGTGTCCCGGCAGGGTACAGCACCGATGGGATGCCATTCGGCATCTGCTTCGGGGGGTTAAGAGGTTCAGAGCCGAAGCTTATCGAGATCGCCTATGCGTTCGAGCAAGCCACCAAGATCAGAAGGCCTCCCTCGTTCTCGGGATGAAGGGAGTAAGTTGCTGTTCTTAGGGTCGGATTCTCAAGCACTTGAATTTTGACCCAACAATAAAAATAAAATAAAATAATTTATTACGTATGAAACTTCATCGATTCCCGGGTCAGGAATGGTCTGTCAAAAGTTAGGCTCGACTAGGATCGGTAGGCCTTTCCCAACTTCTTGACCGGGCAGTCAAGCGACTGACACACATAAGTTGAGCAGAGCAAGGGCATGGCATGAAGACCAATTCAAAGACCCCAAGAGTCAGTCAACACACATGTCAACCTCAATTTTACCCCGAGCGGAGATCAATCGTTGGTTTTATATTTAAAAAACGGGCTAACTAAAATTATTAAAGAAAAATTGCCATAATCAGATTTACTTTTCTCACGGAAAAGAAAAAACATTTAGAGTACCAAATCTTATTTATAATAATTGAATTTATATTTTATAATTTTTTAAAAAATATTATTTAATTTAATAAATTAATCTTATATAAAATTAAATTAATTAAGATGTACATAGTTTTTTTACTAGATTAATTAGAGGAGATGATAAATTAGTAGGTAAATATAAAAGAAAGCAAAAATATTCCAAACAAGTCAATAATAAATAAAAAAATTGAGAGTATCTCTTTTCTTTTACTCATATATATATATATAATAAATATAAATATAAAATAAAATAGAAAAATTCAATAAAACATTACAAAAACTAAATTCACAATATCAAGCACTTTATTGACTAGCCTTTTTAACGCGTGCCTGTAACACTGAACTAAAGTTACCAAAGGAGAAGGATATGCCCAGTCGACGCTCTCTCGGTTCTTCTCCCACCATAAAGGCATCCCTTTCGGGGTCGTTAAAATACTCGGGAGTAGTGTGTTTACATATTCGTCTTTGGTTGATCGAGCCGGAGACGAGGATGGCGAATCTGGTCCTCGCGCTGATGGCCTTCGCGACGGTCACGGCACTGCCCTTTGCCCGGTGCAAGGCGGATGACCCGGAGACGGTCGCCGGCTGGTTCCGCCGGCTGCCACAGGCAAAGGAGAAGACCACTCACCTCCACTTCTACTTTCACGACATCATCTCCGGCAAGAACCCCACCGCCGTCAGGATAGCCCAGTCGCCTACCACGGACAAGTCCCCAACCTTGTTCGGGTTCGTCAACGTGATAGACGACCCGCTCACGGCCGGGCCGGACCCGAGCTCCGAGCCCGTGGGGCGGGCTCAGGGCATATACGGATCGGCAGACCAGGACTCGTTCGGCCTCATCATGACCCTCAACTTTGTGTTCACCAGAAAGGAGTTCAACGGCAGCACGCTGAGCGTCCTGGGACGGAACCCGATTCTCGAGACCTACCGTGAGATGCCAATCGTCGGAGGAACCGGGGCTTTCCGGCTGGCCCGTGGGATCGCAACCGCCAAGACCTACTCTTTCAACAACACCGGCGATGCAATCGTCGAGTATCATGTCGTAGTCCTGCATCACTGAATTACCCGTGGGTTTCGACCATTTACGTAGCCTAGTCACGGCTAAAATATATGGCCATGTTTTCGAGCAAAGTTCACATGTTAGCCCATCTATCTTACATATTATAAACATGTTAGCCTCTTTGAGATTAATCTTTCTTGACACTCGGTTCAGTCCGAACCTCTTCTATCACACATTTTATCCATTCACGCAAATTCAACACTGTGATTTGTGTTATGGGCACGATGATCGGGGAAGGCCTCTTACCATTTCTTCGTTGAACAGTTCTGAACTCGTCTCGAAAGACAATCTTTTATTGTCCTGAGCCTTCCTTGGCAACGAAGACACGATCTCAGTCGCTGTCGTCGGCAGTGGGGCTGGACGACGACCTTCTAACAAATTGTTTCACCATGGTTACCTCACTATTACTCAGCAAAAACTGTGGTTACCCTGCTGGGTCACGTTCCTGTCTGCCTTTTGTTTTGGTCCCAAAAGCGAACAAATATTCTGTCAGTGCATCGTCAATGACTGAAGCGTGGAATCTGCGCCCGTATGACACCACACATAAATTTCACTACGATTAAGTTGTTTGCATGGACTCCATCTTCATCTAACAGGCAATAGACACTCCCGCCAATGTTGGCGAATGAACCAAATCGAATGCGAGATAAATTGAATTAATCGTGATATCACTTCACTATTCCAAAACTCTTATGGTGTCGGTCAACAGTGTGTGTGTGCGTGGGGTGGGGTGGTGGCCGGAACTATGCGTCCTGCGTGGCAGTGTCCCAATGGTTCTCCGGCAAAGTGCACCTTTCCCTTTCCTCTTTTTAGGGCTTTCGGACGGTGTCCGGGGGGACGACTTCACTGTACATCGTCTAGTCTACCAACCGGGCGTTAGAGATGAACCATCTGCACCTCACTCGGAAGATCACGGAAATAAATTCGCACGACCCTGATCACGTGTGGCCCGAAATCGTGACAGCATCCCCCGTTTAATATTGTTCTGGCATCTCCGGACAAGTTCTGAGAGTAGGATTGGCCCTTAATCGTTCCTTATAGGCAATCCGATGTATGATACGTGATCGATCTCTGGTATCAGCTTAGACTTACCGGAGAAAGAATCAGACTGATTACCAACAGACAATCCCTTATGTTGACACACTACATGTATGCGCTCAGTTTGCCTTGCTTCTGATATAAAGCGATCATCGATTTTGCTGAGATCTAAGTCGGCAAGGTGTATGAACAGTACCACTCGATCTGTGACCCAGTGCCCAATCCCTACTTCGATGTCATAGACTCGCGGAGTTGATTAGACAAGTTTATGATCGAAAGTTTTGTTAATTCCTGTAGGAGATTCTCGAACCATAAGAACCGCACACCCTTTCTCGCTATTCGGGTGCCTGAGATTTGGACTTATCACATCTCCGTGATGACGTCGAGGAACCGATAGAGTAATCTTGAGATACCATCTGAGGACAGAATTTGAAAGCACGACACATACCTTCAGTTTAGAATGTTATGGATATCTGAAGTCCAAAGAGGAACGCTTTTTTTGGAGAAGTTTGCATCAGGGCCCGAGCCATTATCTTGGCCTGAACCCAGTTGGAAGTTGCGATTGTAAAGCAGATTCCATTTTGGCTTGGAAGTCTCTGAATTGACAAGCAAATCATCGCGTCCTTGACGGGAAAATTCCTGAGCATTCACGGAGTAGCCCGAGAAATGTTCCCGGCCCAATGGAAATTTACGGGGATTCTTCATGAAGCTCTCTGCCAGTAAATTTAATCCTGTCACACTGACGTACTGCAAAACGAGTGTCTTTGTAACAGGCTTCAACTCTCAGATCGATAAAGTAAAGTTCTCCTCCACTGAATCCGTGATGGAGAACTTCGTCTGACTGCATCTTACAGAGAAGAGTGGAAATGCCTGGCTGCAAAGATGAGAATAAACTGATGAGAATCCGACCACTTACTAGGTTTAAAATTTACTGATGTTGATTTCTCTTTGCAGTACCAGAGATCACCAAAATGAGTTGTAGTAGCAAATCAGAAGCTGCAGTATATGTTCTTGATCATTGTGGAAACTCACCATACAACAAGAACATCGTTGAAACAGGACACCATATCCGGATTGCCCACATTAAGACGAGTCATCAATTGGATCCCGTAGATTCAAAAGCTGTAGTCTGTTTATAAGTTTACTGAAGGTCACTCCTGAGATCAAACCAATCATATGTCGTGAGTTCAGGTAACTGGATGCTTGCTTGTTTGGTTACTGTACTGTCCGAAATTCCAGACCTCAAGCGATCATTTCTCCCGAAGTCACTGATGACAGGGATATGACGATGAGCCCCCGTCAACAAGTTGGCTGCCCGGAATTCAGATCTTACTAAGATCCTTGCTCCGCCTCAAGTCAGCCTTAACCAGTAACATCTTCCAGCATCAAGATTAAGATGAATAAATAGGCTCGTGACACACAAAGATGGAGAACTGCAGCCTTCTTGACGGACCCAATTCTGAGGGTAATACTAGTTACACTAGGCTCCTTTCTCAACAACTGAGGATTCAATTTACCTTTTAACTGATGAACACTTTCAGCCATCATTTTGGATTTCTCAACTTGGGCGAGCCACTGACAGAGGACCTGATTATTAGATAGATAACAATTAGGTCAATTCCAGTTGCATAATTAAGTAAAGAATAGTGCCCCCAGGTTCCTCCATCTAAGGAAAGGAGATCACTTGGGGCCTTCTTGGATAAAGTCAAGCATATCCACATGTACAGTTAGCTGAGTCAGCTCGGGACAGCATCCTATGGATAAGGGCTTGTAGACAACATCGGCCACTGCCCAGTCTCCCTCACTATCTCTTTCCTCCCTCTATCTCTCCCCCCTTTACGAAAGTTTTGTCTTCCCTGTTGCGCATCACCAATTATCTTAAACGTTCGTTGGGTCCCGATAAATCTAAGTTCAGCTCTTCTTCGTCTATTTGTAATACTTGAAATCAAAATTAAGGTAAGCAACAAAATATCAAATGAACCACATTTGAGCCTCTTTTCCTTCTATAAATAACCCCTCAACCTCCTCAATATCCACATCTCAAAACCTCTTTCCTTCCCTCCAAGACCACACAGAAACATAAGAAGAGTCGCTCATCTTCCCCTCCTGCTGCAGCTTCTGCTTCTTGTTTCTCCCTCTTCCTAATCATCTTCAGCTGGACAGCCCATGTCGAGCTCGTCCCTATACGAGGTCCTTGGGATCTCTGCCAGCGCCACCTGCAACGAGATCAAGGCCGCCTACAGGAGACTAGCCAGAGTCTGCCACCCCGATGTCGTGTCGGTCAGCAAGAAGGGGAGCTCCGCAAGCGAGTTCATCATGATACATGAAGCGTACTCAACCCTGTCGGACCCCAACAAGCGGGCAACCTATGACCGGGACCTCTACGGGCGCACCCGGGCATTCAGCACCTCGGACTCTTCAATCATGGCAGCTACTGCGGCACCGATGAATGTCTCGCCAACGTCCCCTTTTTCCGGATTCTCCCATAAAAGGTGGGAGACTGATCAATGTTGGTAGATCAACCATATAAACGAAGATTGATCATATTCTCCATGGATCTGCACCCTCCGTTTCAATATCTTGAGATTTTCGGGGGAACACTGAAATGGGTGGCAAATTATCAAACCGCAGGGCTTTGCAACAAGTTCGAAACAGAGTCTATAAAACCGATCATGTTATCGAGAACATGCTAAGTTTAAGACTATACGTCAATAGATTACTGCTCAGAGCCAAATCGGTGCTGTAACAATAAGAGCAAAAGTGCCCCACCGGAGATGTTCCGATGACGCTCGAGTTTTAAGATACATTTGCCATCCATCAATTTGAGGTTCTCGACATCCACACCCACATCCACCGTTGATCTCTTTAGCATGGGGCTGACCCTATCGGTGGATGGAGAATCGAAACTGGTGCTTATCCTCCTGCTGTTTCGTATTGAAAATGACATGGACTGCAAAGGGAAAGATGGCAAAACGTGCCGCAAAGGAACAAAAAGCTGTCACTGCCCGTTTTCATCCTAAGGTTTTCGATGTTGACGTGTTTTGTCCTCACCAAGGATTATGTCTCTACGGACTGACCAGTGGCCACAGGCATTATCCCACTGCTTAATCTCAGTATCTCTCACACGGGTTATACTATACCAACGATTTGTTGCTTGCTCGACGTTTAACTAACTTGGGAAGAAGTTTGAACATGCATCCCATGGTAAAGTTTTATAATTTAAATAATTTTAGGATTATATGTACTGAAATTTAAAAGAAATTATACATAAATATAAAAATAAGCGTACATAAATTAATAATCAAAACTTGCATAATTGGTGGGCCTTGGCTCTTCCAGGTGAACACACAAACCCTCAGAACATGTGATAATATGCAACCAATTCATCATAACTCTAAATTACACATAAATATTTATATTTTATTAATTCTTAATTTTATTCATCATAAAAAATTAAAAATTATCTTATAATTTATGCATATAGAACATCATATTTTAAGAGCTATAGGTTGAAATCTTATTATCTGAACTTAATCAGTGAATTATTTGAATGATATAAATATAATATTAATTATTATATTATTATATTATAATTATCAAAATAAATTCAATACAATGAATTGATTCGAGTTGTTCGACACAATTTTTCCTTGAACGCTTGGTTTTCTTGTTACACATCTTGATTCAGGGAATTTGGCTGCACTTTAATCCCCAAATTAGAGGGTTTCAGTGAATTTTTTTTTTTCCCCTGTCACAAGTTAGAGGGTACGTGCCAAGCGGTTGAGCTGGGGTAGGTGACAGCTGTGAGAAAGATAGCTGCAGCCCATGCCACGTGTTAGGATGTGCCACGTGTCAGATGGTAATTGCGGTTGGCGCTGTGTCCTCCGTAATTCGTAGGTTTCGGCGTGGGATAATTGAATCTTCTAAAATTAAAGGGGTGGATTTCCTTTATTTTTTTCATTTAAAAAAATTCAATTGCATTTTATGGGCCCGGCCCAATATAGAGATATCCATTTAATGGCCCAATCCAATATAAATCTTCATTAAAGACTCAGCCCATTTCTTGGCGCGCTTACTTTTCTGAGTCTCCCCTACTTCTCTTTCCCCTCCGCCTCGCCCTCAGCATATTGCGTTTGTTCTCAGCTCTGTCGGTGCATCGTCTCGGCAGTAGCCCTTCTCTCTCAGACTCTCAGTCCATCTTTACGGTTCGTCGCAGCCTGTAAACGCGGTCAGTCTTACTAGCTACCTCGATTCTGTGCTCAACTCTCATTTCCATCCAGTTTCGGTTCTCCGCCATCCTTTTTCTTCGTCAAGTTCTATATTCATCGTAGAAGGTATTTACTTATTCCCTTGGTTGCCGTCTCTTTTTGGATACTTTTTCAGGTGAGTAAGAAAGTATCCGTTTTGACTCAAAATCTAATCTTGAGCTTGTTTACGGTTTCCATTTTGTTTCCTCCCTGTTGATTGAATCACTGAAGGTTGGTGATGATTTCGGACACCTTTGATTGGATGATAATTTATTACAATTCCATGTGAATGCGTCTGTTCAGTCAAACGTTTGTACTTTCAGGATACTTGTGCTCGTAAACTCCTCTTGAAGGATGGAAACTGCGAGGTTTTTCTAATGGTTGATCAATTTAATTTTCCTCTCTTTTTTTTCTTTTTGCGGGGGGGCGGGGGTGGGGTGGGGTTGGGCGGGGTTTGGTGGGGGGATGGATTTGGAAGTGCTCTTGTATTTTGTATGATGGTTGGGTTGGCTTGTAATATTGTAGTTATTACTCTAAGGGGAAATCATGAAAGTCGTCAGCTTTGTGTTTGCATTTTAACTCCCATTCTTTTCGTTGCATATCTTCTTGTTCAGTATCTACTCTTCGCAATCTAGCATGCGCTAAATGCTTATCCAAGCTGTCTTTTACTTGTTTGCATTCTAAGGCCCATCCGGTTCATTTCATCTGCCCAGAACTAATCCCTCTCAATTCGTCTCCATATTGGGCATTCTATATAGGTTAATTGACAATTGGAAGGACCTCCTGAATCTCAACTGATCTCAGTTTGTCTTCATCCTTGTCAGTATAAACACCAAGTCTCACATGGGTAAGAACTCGGGTGCAAAACAAGGGAAGAAGAACAGGATAGCTGAGCAGGATGAGAGCGGATCCTCCTTCAGGAATTCAGATATTAAGAGATGGGACGATTTTGTTGATTCAAGCAGCCATGAGAGAAAAAAGAAGAAACAGAGAAACCTTGAGAATGGCAGCATTTTTGATGGGTTTGTTTCTACTAGTAATACTTCTGGGAGTGTGAAGGGAGGAGATGTTGATGGTGGGAATAAAAGGGAGGGAAGGAAGAAGAGGAAAGTGGAGCAAGATTTTGATCGAGAGAAGGAGCTTGAAAAGCCTATGAAGAAGGATAAGAAGAGTAGTAGACTTGGGAAGGGGCCCAATGCTTATCCTTTAACTAGCAAGGCTTCTGAGGATGGGGTCACAGGCAAAAAATATGAGAAGGAAACTTATGCCCCTGTGGATGATTATGATATAACATGTAAATCTAAAGGGGTTAAAAGCAAGAAAAGGAAGAAGGAACGCAAGCATAACCTTGCGGATGTTAGTAGGGCTGTGTTGGGGAAAGGTCCAGGAGACATGGAAGTGAGCCATAAGAAGAGGGAACACAGTAAACAAGATGAAGGTGAAGATACGACTAAACAGCTTGATTTAGGGTACGGGGACAACAGCAAGGAGGAGAAGATGAATAAACAAGAGGAGAAGGATAAGTATAAGCAGGAGAAGAAGGAGAATAAGAGTAAACAAAAGAATGGGGAGGAGAAGAATAAGGAAAAGGAGGAGGAGAGCAAGAAGGAGAAGCTAGCAAGAGAAAAAACTCGAAAGGTTCGGTTTGCTGATAATGTGGAGGTTTTTCCTTCACCAGATGGCCCGAGCAAAAGAAATGCCAAAAAACCAAATCAGCTAGTGCAGGGTAAGCGATTCACACCGGAAGAAGATGCGTTAATAAAGGAGGCTGTTTACAGGTTTGTAGAGGATCGTGGGCTGGGTGAAAATGGTTTAAGCATGGTTCTACGCTGTAAAGGGCGTGCTGAAACTAAGAACTGTTGGAAGGAAATAGGTGCCGCCTTACCATGGAGGCCAGTTGTGAGCGTGTACCATCGAGCACATATATTGTTTGAAAGAAGTGAGACTCGTTCCTGGACTGAAGAAGAGCGAGAGATCATCAGGAAGTTTCATGAAGAACATGGAGCAGATTGGAAAACGTTGGCTGATGCAATGGGGAAGCACAGGGTTCATGTGAAGGACACATGGCGGAGGATTAAACTGCGTAATAGGAATAAGGGTCCCTGGAACCAAGAGGAGTACCAGACCCTGTTCGACCTTGTGAACATGGACCTGCAAATGAGGGCTCTCGACGAGAAGGTATCGAACCACAGGATAATTAGAGATAATATCAGCTGGGAAGCCATCAGCCAGAAGCTATCCACCCGAAATAATTCCAGCTGCTGTTCTAAATGGTACGACCAACTGACTTCTTCCATGGTGGCTGAAGGACTGTGGGCGGATTCTGATGATTATTGGCTCCTCAATGCTCTTGTTGGCTTAGATGCTTGCTCGATGGAAGAGGTTGATTGGGATAGTCTTATCGAGCATCGGCGTGGTGATGTATGCCGGAAACGCTGGGGTCAGATGGTGAAGCACATTGGTGAGCATGGGAAAAGATCCTTCGTTGAGCAGGTCGAGATCCTCTCCGAGAGATATTGTCCCAATCTCGTACAGATGAGGGAGGCTTGTGAAAAGAAACGCCTTGGGAATTGACTTGCATGCATCATTACCATCCTCAACCACGCAGCTGTACTAGGTACGTATAGCTTCGTGTCAAAGTCACAGTTTTGCTATTGGAGCATGATGATCAAAAACCATGTCAAAACTCACAGTTAATGAAGACTGCAGATGAGGAGAATCATGTTATATCCCATCAAATGTTAGATGAGAACGTAGGTTCAGATGGGTAGGGTAGAGACGCCGCAAAAAGGATGATAGGCCTCTGAAATTTTGACTAATCGTTGTCCATGATGATCCGATGGAAAATGATTCGATATGATTAAATGAGGGTGATACTCCTTATCCACGATCGTGTTTGGGGGGGTTATATCGTAATAACTCTCAAAAGGCAGGACTAAATTTTCTACAGAGAAAGGTTTTAAATATAATTGTTAATAAAATAATATTAATATTAATGCTTCGTGGAGCCGAAATTATTATTGGGTTTTAATTCTAATTTCCAAAATTTTGACAATTTTCAGGTGGTGGAAAACCTACGGTCCAGATTGCTTGTGGCATCAAGCCCTTACTCCTATCCGTCGGATGAAGCTAGAGCCCTTTATGAGTAACATAAACTACATTTCTCCTTCATATGTAAGAAGAGCTATCAAGGGGCGGTATTGATACAATATAATTTTGAGTTTGAATTTTTTATTTTTATTGAAAAATCTATTATTTGGAGAATTTTACACATGGCAATTTGATTATCCAAATAATTATGGCTTATTAGGCACCTTAACATACGATGGCATAATTTATTTAAATAATTGTTCAATTTTAAATTTTATAAATACATAAAATTCTTATTTGCAATACCTCAATTGATCTGAACCGGATCAGTCTAGACCTTTATGGCTGAATGAAGCAATCTTTCAAATACATGGGAACTTGGGAGACAGTATGAATGCACCAGAGTATTACGCTCTAATATAAATTAATAATATTCTATTATAATTAATTTAAACTCACTTGTCAAAAATTAAATAGGGCATCACTAAATAAATAAATAATGTGTAATTAGATATTAATTAGGAATGGATAATACTTGCGGGATATTTACTAATCACCCCCTATATAAAAGTGGAGACGTAGAGGAGGGGAGAGAGAGACGGTTCTCCGCTAGGGCTAGGGTTGAGCGATCTGGCAGTCAGGAAATGGGGGAGAGGATCACTGGCAAGGTGAGGTGGTTCAGCGACCAGAAGGGATACGGCTTCATCAGCCCCGATGACGGCGGCGAAGATCTCTTCGTCCACCAGTCCTCGATCCGCTCCGAGGGCTTCCGCAGCCTCGCCGAGGGGGAGACCGTCGAGTTCCTGATCGAAGCCGATGGTGGCCGCACGAAGGCAGTCGACGTCTCCGGGCCTGGTGGTGCTGCTGCTCAGGGCAACGCCCGCGGTGGTGGTGGTGGTGGCGGCAAGGGAGGGGGTTACGGTTTTGGCTACGGCGGCCGTGGTGGTAGAGGTGGCGGCGGGTACGGAGGAAGGGGTGGTGGAGGCAGTGGTGATGGCTGCTTCAAGTGTGGAGAGATTGGTCACATGGCGAGGGACTGCTACCAGGGAGGCGGCGGCGGTGGAGGTGGAGGAAGGTATGGCGGGTCAGGCGGCGGCGGGGTCTGCTTCAAGTGTGGTGAGACGGGCCACATGGCGAGGGACTGCTACCAGGGTGGCGGTGGAGGTGGAGGAAGGTATGGCGGCTACGGTGGCGGTGGCGGCGGCGGAAACTGCTTCAAGTGCGGGGAGCCGGGCCACTTTGCCCGTGAATGTACTCAGGTCGGCAACTGAGGTTATGAGCACTAGCATCAGTAGTGTGGGTCTTGCTTTTTAGATGTTTCTTCATTTGGTGGGGACTTTTTTCATCATTTGCTTTCTTTCACTTTGATCGATCTCCATAGCCTTCTGGGTTTGCCTTGAAAATTTAAGTTCTGGTGTTCGAGTTTTGTTTATCGGTATCGAGATCAAATGGCATGATGATGATGTTTCAGCTTTTAGGTAGATTTGAGGAGATGGGGTTTGGATCTTTCAATGGGATCTCTATTTTTCTCTTCTCTGCAAGTGTTCATAGAGGCAAGGCAAATGTCAATACATGCTGGGTTTGATTCGATTCGACTCCAACAGATCCACTTCCATTACTCTCCTTTTAGTTCCCCTTGTTTCTCTGGTCCCGAATGTAGTCAGAAAATCGATATGTTGAGGATATGATTATATCGACAAGCACAACCTCTCCTATCTGATATTCCTTTCTTCTCTTGTCATTTCAATCCTTCAATCATTCTAACGTCAAGTGAACAGCAATATCGTGTACCGTGCAGGGCATTAGGATTGAAAATGACAGTATAGTTAGTGTATTATCCGAGATGGACCACTTTGGATACTATTATGATGTTGTAGCAATGTCACATTCAATCATCGCACCATTTCCCAGATCCTTGCTGTAGATGGGCAACCGATGATTCAAGAACCTCAGGGATTTATACACGTATAGTATTTTACTCCAGCAGTTCCCTTAAGTGTACCTAAGTTCAAGTTGGATCATTCCTTATAATGGATTTCTCTATCAATTAGATTTGAAATAGATGTTTTACTGGAACAAGCTGGTTTAAGATCACATTGCCCCAGCTATAATGGAGAATAGTGGGCTTGAGCTGCACAATTTGTGTCAGGCTATTGGGCCTACAGGTTCAGGATTGTAATTTTTTTTGGTCGGAAGGGATCAAGATTGTAATTGGGGATGGCTTTGTTGGTGTAAATTTGGTCATAGTTTTCAGATTACAATACACTATGTGGCAGGTTGAAGGGAATTGGTTGACGAGTGACCCCTCGACACAGACCCTCACAGTATCAATGGCTATTTACACCAAATCCCGGTGACGTGTCTTCCATGTAAATGGGATGGGCACGAAAATAGTGGCGCCTACAAATTCCCTTAACTTGCTAGTCAGTTTGATTCGAGGAACAGCTAAGGAAATTGTCGATTTGGATTTCAGACAAGCTCGGTTACTGTCGAAATCTCTAACAGACACGTTCAAGTTCACGGGGAGAACCAGCGGGAAGTGCGTCCATCCTGCTGAAGGTTAAAAAGGCAAGAAATTGTTTAAAGGGTAAAGTGGAGCACGGAGGAGAAGCAGCGATTGGCTGTTTTTATCTTCGCAAGGAAAGCAAAGTTCGTAGCTTGATCATCACAACTTCCAAAAGCTACCGATTGCCCTCAAAGCTCTGATCAGCTCTGAGTGATTTCAGGCCGATCAAATGGACCGGAGAGTCTTCACGGCCAGCGCCTGCATCTTTCTTCTCTCTCTTCTCCTCGTCTTGCTGCCTTCAAAGGTGAGCTCAGCTTCATTCAAGATAGTCAATAAGTGTCGCCGGACGGTGTGGCCAGGCCTTCTGTCCGGCGCCAACACTGCCCAGCTCGCCAACACTGGATTCTCACTCAGGAGCGGCGAGTCCCGGACCGTCCCCGTCCCCCAGGCGTGGTCGGGTCGGATCTGGGGCAGGACTCTCTGCGGCCTGGACCCGGAGACGGGCCAGTTCTCCTGCATCACCGGTGACTGTGGCTCCGGGAAGGTGGAGTGCGCTGGCGCCGGGGCCAAGCCCCCCGCTACCCTGGCGGAGTTCACCCTGAACGGTGCGGGAGGGCTGGACTTCTACGACGTCAGCCTTGTCGATGGCTACAACCTTCCAATGCTGGTTATCGCCAGGGGCAAGGGGCGGAGAGCCGCCAACGCATCCTCCGCCAGCGGGAGCTGCAGCGCCACGGGGTGCCTCGTGGACCTGAACGGTGCGTGCCCGGGCTCCCTGAGGGTGGCCCGTTCGAACCAGAGCAGGGTCGCTGTCGGGTGCCGGAGCGCGTGCGAGGCATTTGGGGACCCGCAATACTGCTGTAGTGGGGCCTACTCAACGCCGGACACATGTGCTCCGTCACCATACTCCCTCTTCTTCAAGAACACCTGCCCAAGATCATACAGCTATGCCTATGACGACAAGACGAGCACATACACCTGCGCCTCCGGCGACTACACCATCATATTCTGTCCCTTGCCTTACGCGAGGTAACCTTAACTTGATTTTGCAGGGAATATTGTGATTTGACTGCTTAATTGGTTTCAGTTGGATGATAAAAAAATTAAAAAAAAAATCATTGTGTTGGACTGAGGACGCTGTGTTTGTGCTATGCTGGAATGATCCAGTAGATTAATCTAGGATCTGATCTCACCGATTATTACACAATAGCATCGACTATAACAATGAAAGAGCAAATTTTGGGAGCTGCTTAGTTGGTTGGCTTATGTTTCATTCATCAGTATCATTCAGGTGCTATTGGTGAAGGGAAGACTGTAGCTTGCTTACAATATTCTGGTAGGCTATTTTAGTAGTGGATCATTGGTAGCTTATCTGAAGGCTATGTATTAATTATAGAAAATCGATGGTGGTGTCAACCTATTCAAAAAGTTGGATCTTATGGCTGTCGTGCTTTTATGTTAGTTTGTTTGAGATTGTGGAAGATGTGGGGTAAGCTGGGAAAGTCTGTCAGGATGGGGATTCCATAATAGAGCTCCCCTCAAGAGTTTTTACTGAAGGATCCTGTGTCTACATAGTTGGCCTTTTGTAAAAGCTTTACTTCCTGTGGACTTCCATTTACAAGATCAGCTGAAGCCATGAGGGAGTCGAAGCATATAAACGTCTCCCATGGTTGGAGTTGCTTCCTTGCGTCAACTTCGGAGATGTCTTTCACTTTGAAATGATTGTAGACTGAAACAGTGCACATGTTAGATGATGTTTGTTGGGTTTTGCCAGGTTTCCTCATAGATTTTAGGCAAGATCAACAACTGCAATTTTTGCAATGTCTCTCTGCATCGATCAGATTGAGAACTTGTGCTTTGTCAACTGAATGATCAATAATTGTTTTATTTTTGCACGTGTGCTCTATCTTATGACAGATCCTTTCCTCATGATAATCTGGTAGAAAAAACCCATCAAATCCTTTTGTTTACATTTGCTTATGGCCATCTGACTACGTACCCTTTAGAGCATAATCGCTCCAAAATATATAACCTTGATTATCTGATGTCTTTGCAGTCAGAAAGTCCTCAGTGCAAGAAAAGATGGAGTCCCACTGCCTCTGGTGAACAAGAAAACCATGTATCTTCCTAGCAAACATCCAAATGCAGCTTCATACCCAGGTCTGGTCAAAGTTCAATTAATCAGTCTCGCTGCTTCAGTTCTCACAACACATCTTCTCTTCGGCTCACTCGTCGTATCTTCCTCCTGACTAACTCTGATCCTGGGAACTCCCAGTCAGATAAATCAGTCATCAGAAGAGAGCAGGTGCTTGGAGAGTTTTTGACGGTCCATTTGTAGTTGGACTGCTCTAGTGGAGGGTGATACACATGAGAAAGGGCCCATCTCTGGTCGGCTTGCAATTCCATGAGCGATTGTGCAGATAGAGTCTTGATCGACATGGATGATTCGAGTAGTCACTTGATTATGATTAGTTCTGGATCCTGTTCTAACTTATCATAAGTCATTAATGATGATGTTGTGATACTTACGGTAAGTTATCATACGGGCCCTTCTTGGCACTGTGATTTGAATGTAGAATTGCAGCAAGAGAACCCCCATGTCGTTATGTATGTTTCTTCGGGACCAGTCTGACATGTGATGTCTAGTGTCTTTTGTGTCAGTACAGCGATTTCCCAGTTGCTCGAATCAATGGCTGGGCCATTGAGTTTATGCAATTTTTTTATGATTTTGTTATTGAACTTTCAGTTAGCTCATCCATATGATTGGCTGTTCAATAGAGGTTGAACCCCTAAACCCAAAAGCGTTTTGAAATCAATCGGGGGCTATGAATGTCTGGTATGTCGGGATCTTTGATACCGCGTGCTGCACATTCCACAAAGAATCTGAATTCATTCATCGAATATGCATAATCCAAAAGGCACATTATTGCAAGTCAATGGGAAAAATCATCGGACAATTCCATGTGTATAATTTGGATCACCGCCCTCATGTCCATTACATATGACTACAAGAGTACACTTTGTCACAGCCCAACCGAGATTCCTCACTTCCTCGATCTCTTGCCCGCATGGATCCTAGCATAGACACCCCTGGTCCGAACGGCAAGCAGCACATCCAAGCCAAACCCAACGACACACGCTACGGCCATAACCATGAACACAAGCCGGTAGCAGTGAGCCCCGACACAGGTGTTCCCACCGCCAGCTCTCTTTGTAGCCTGTGTGTCGTACAAAAGTCCTGCGAGCAGCCCCGAGAAGAGAAAGGAGCCGAGGGGGAGGTTGAGGATCAGGATGTTGTAAATGAGGCCGTAGTACTTGAGCCCGAAAAGCTCAGAGGCAGTTGGCACCGTGATTGCTAGTCGCACCCCGTAGCAGATCCCAACCATGATCGAGCCGATGTAGAGCGACCCCGGAAGGGCCAGAGCCATTACTATGTAGCCGACCGCCATCAAAACCTGTGATGCTGCATTCCACATCGGTCTTGGTGTTCCAGCTTTCCTGCAGATTTGTATCGAGGTGAGTAAGGTCATTGGTCAGACCTGATCCGATCCGATCCGATCAATTTATGGGTAGTTACTGCCTTACTTGAGGAAATGCTCGGAGATGGATCCCGAACCAATCCGACCGAAGAAGCCCCAAATACTCATCAGCGACACGAACATTGAAACATCGGAGTAACCGAGAGCCAGCCCCATCTGCCCCATGTTGTTCATCACCGCCAGGCCAGTTCCCACCCCGCAGAGAAATGATAAGAACATGATCCAAAAGTCTATCGTCACCACCGCCTCCATGATCGTGTGGTCGTCTCCGATCACAGGCCACCGCTTCACCTCAGGCCCTTCCTCTGATGCAGCCGCCACCCCCACCTCCCTTTCCACGGCGACTTCCTTCTCAGCCGCCACTGTCTCCTGGTGACTGCTCAGGAGAGGCTCAGTAATCTCAGCCCCCTCGACATCTAGGCCAGGCTTGCTGCTGAGACTCACAGCCCGCAGAAAGGCATATGCAGGCACTGACAGTGGGGATGATAATAGGACGAGGAGGACTGCAGCGAATATCTTCGAGAAGACGGGGCTGTGGGGCCCAGAGACATCGAAAGCAAGGAGGTAAAGTGCCACAGCCACTGCGATGGCATTGAAGACCCGGAAGTACTTTGCCTCCTCTTCAGGCTCCTCGGCGGCTTCAGAAGTGGGAGAGGAGGTGGAGGCTGGAGGCGGCAGCTCGCGGAGGAATACGATTGCAGAGAGGCAGACGGCTGGGGGGACAATGGAGAGCATGAGGAGGAAGGTGGAGGGGGAAGGGTCGGGGAAGAGGGAGGCGGAGAGGTCGGTGAAGATGGCAGTGGAGAGGCCGACGAAGCCCTTGAGGATGCCGGAGATGGGACCACGGTTACGGCGGAAGTTGCGGAAGCAAGTCACCAACACCGCCGTGTTCATCCAGGTTGTGCTGTTCCCTCCCATGCACAGGAAGATGCACATCTGTACCCGTGAAAAGATTTAAAGAAGTAAGCTCGTCCTGCCTCTGCGTACGCAAAACAGACACAGTAATCCATTTATTTATTCACCCCTTCCATTTCCATTCATTCTCCCCCTCTTACTCTTTGAATTCAAAATTCATATTTTCAATATAAAATATCTTAATTTATAATATTTAAATCCGATATCTTACTCAATAAAAAGATATGTCGAATCAATTCAATCAACTTATATCGGTAATCTCATTATATCTTTGGACGGTAAAGTTTGAGAATTCTTTTTTTTTCAATAATCTAACAGCACTGCATGGTATGAGTAAACATGCAGACAAATAATTAGATGTTAATCATCCACTACTAATTAACACAGCACTGTTAATCTTTCTAGTCATGTTATCCTGAGATGGAGTTATCATGACAATACTACCAGTCAAACATATATATATATATATATATTCGATGTCAGCATTTGTGCTAGCCAATAAGAGACATACATTCCAGAATGCAATGTCGGACCATCTTGCCGGGTCCTTAACTAATAAGGAAAAGCTACACTCCAACCGACAGTCTCCTCCTTCGGCCTCAAGGAATCCGTGTATGCGGCTTTTGTCAACAGAAAATTTCAACAGGTGTCGAATTAAATGTAAATTATTTGGAATCCATTTTCCTCCTCGATATTAAAGATTATACACCAGATGTAAATGGGTGTAGGAGATTATCATGAAAGGATTAGAGCCATAACCGTTTGCCTTACCGAGAGAATGAGAAGAGCATTGACCTTTAATTACAGTTGTTCAATATTGATTGTTACCTGCCAATAGGGAAGAGGCTGAATTCTCCGGCTGACGACGAGCCATTGCACCCCGTACCCGACGAGCCCCTCGATGGAGCCGGCGAGGAAGATTACGGGTATCGGGAGCCGGTCCGAGGCGAGGCCGGCGAGGATCCCGAAGGCCTTGCCGACGTCCTTGGCCACGGAGAGGTTGTTGAGCTGGAGCTGGGTGAGGGCCATGAGGGATTTGAGGGCGTCGGAGTAGTTCGAGAAGGTGTAGTTGTTGCCGGAGATGGCCTGCACCCACACCGCCGTGACGAACCCGAGCCACTTGGAGGCGGCGGAGGGCCGCGGCCGGGTCAGGCGGAGGGAGCCCATGTAGGGTTTGGTCAGTAAGGAGTCGTCGCTGGAAACGACGGTCCGTTCGATCCAAGCGGGTGGAGAGAGGACGAAGAAACGTATCGAGTTTGAAAAAGTGTGCGTAGACATAGAAGAAATGAACGGTTTTATTTATGCGTAAAGTAAACAAATAAATTATGAGATTTTTTTTTTGGAAACTTCGGAGGAAATTATTTTTTTAAAAGAAAATTGTGAAAAATGGTCTTTCATATCTATTCATGTAGATTCTAAGTTATATTTTTTTTTCAACATGCAACATTTTTGAGTCAGTTAAAATGTATCTTGAAATTAAGTATATAGTCTAACTAGAATTCTTAAAAAAACTTTTGTCGACATTCCTAATTCGAGATTCAATCCTTAAATCACCAATTTAGAGTTTATTAAAAAAATTACTAGTATAACTCAAAGTTGATGATTAGAATTGTATATAATTAATATAAATCTCTTCCCATCTAAATTAGTAATGACTTGATTAGTGGGTCGTTGGTAATTCCTTAAATTAAAATCCCTACTAGATCAACTGCATATTTTTTAGATGCATTGAGCTTAATATTCAAAAATTGAATAGGTTATAATTAATTCATATAGTTAAAAAAATATTATATATATTCATATATACAGTATTTAAAATTAAAATCAAATTTAAGATAGTAGGATGTCAAATTACCTAATAAATTTATATTATTAAAGGAGGAATGAGATAATTTATTACATGATTTTTTTTTTCTCACGTGAGATATGTAGATTGAACATTCATAATATTAATTATAATATATATGTAAGTATAATTTCCGGAGGTTTTTCTTTAATTATTGCTCCTGGATTTTCTTTAATTTCCGTATTTAGAAATTTGACGCCAAGTAGTTATTTCCGTGGAGTCGAAGTCTATGGAGTGTCTTGGAGGAGAAAGAGCTAAACCCCCGACGTGCACGCCCGGCCAGACTGTGACACGGATGTGAACATGGACAACCTTGGTCAGCGGGCCACTGTCGAACCGAAAACTTTGTCATGTTAGTCTGTTTTCCCTTCTTATGATATATATGGATAAACTTTTTTTTTTAATGTATCGATGGTATCTGATACTGCAGTAACTGACTAAACAATCGGACGTTGTATTACACGGCTCGGGACCTGCCATCAATCGTTCGGAGCTTGAACTCGACGTGCTGCATATTGTCGGCGGACCAACCGACTCGCGCTCACCGAGGCATACATGGGTGACACTCAGATCCGGTAAGGACACAGAATAGTGAGTTGCAATTGAGGAAAGATCTATGGACGTCCCTCCCAATCGGACAATCATATTCAGTCATGAAATTGAATCTGTGTCTGTCTGCAGTACTTAATCTGGTCGATGGGTAACGGTAGGAATACCATATGCATAGTTTTAAAAACTAGACATGGATGTTCAGTTCGATCGGGAATTTGCCACCCACCTAATCCGATTTTTAGATTTAACTCATTTGCAATTAAAGTACTGTCAACTCCGATTGAGTCACCTGGTTCTCAGTCTTAATAGTAAACCCAATTGAATCAGTGAAAAAATTAATCGACGTAAAATTTTTTAAAAAATAAAAAATATTATAATATACTTATTTTTTTATTAAACTTATATTTACATTTTATAATAATTTAATAATTATATCATAAATTTTTATTATAAATTATTGTCAACTTATAATATTATTTATTAAATAATCATTCGATTTATCAACTCATATTTTAATCAATTGTCGATGGTGCATTGGCATGAATGACCGTCCCACTGTTGATATATATATATATATATATATATATATGTATGTATAAGTATTTCAGCATGCGGGTTGGTGCATCCGATAGTTAATTTGACAGCCCTAACCTCCAGACATGTCTGAGATGGTTCCTTAGATAAAATGTTCAGTATTTTTTTATAATTAATCATTGAAAAAATTATATGTATATATATATAAACAAACATTATTTAGGGTATGTTTGAATGGAGTAGCTCAGAGTCTAATTTTTAAAATTGGATTGGTTCGATAATTGATTAATGTATGGGTTTGGAGTTTCATGGATTAAATCATATATTTAAATAAATAATGATAATAATATATAATTAATTACTATAAATTAAAATAATATATACCAAAAATTAATTTATAATCTCAAATTTTAAAATATTTATTATTAGATATAAGTTGAGTAAAAAATGTAAATTTAAATTTAATAAAATTAAAATATAATATCAATATTTCTTAAAAATAGATATAGGAGATATTAATGGTTTTAAAATAATTTTTAATTTACTTAATTATTGGTTCAATTGAATTTAATAGTTAAATTGAAAACTGGTCAATTTAGATGGATATGATTGAATTTATCGTGCATTTAGATTAATTAAGTAAATCGAACTGAGCGACTACTTAGTTCCCGATCAAACCAATTCAACTAACCAGTTTAGTCCAATTTTAGAAACCATCACTACAAGTATTTGGAGGATCGAGAAATCCTTTGTCTGAGTATTTAAGTTTGGAGAGGGCCGGTCCAACTTACTCTTTTTTTTTTTTATCCCTCCTCCATTTCGGAGAATAATGAGAGATAAAAAGGTGAATTTTACCATAAGTCTCTCCTATTTAAAATATAAAAGAGCTTATAAATGGTAAAATATTCTCATTCTTTGATTTTTCCCATCTCGTCCATAATATTAAACAGTAAATAATTAGGTATATTTTATCTCTTAGTAAGCCTCCACTCCTCAACCCTCCATACCTTTCCCCTCCCCCTTTCAAATCACTTGATCCAAACATCCCTTAAAAGGGACACCCCACCCCGGCGATCATTATGGCATCCACTATAGGGTAGTGATGTTAAACGGATTGAATTGGTTCGGAACCGAATTGTTCAAATTTAAAGTCAACTTGGACCATTCCTAACCCGATTTGTAACTATTTTTTGTGGGTTTGGGGCAGTTACGGACTAGTTTCGAAATATGAATCCGTTAACCGCAACCGACCGAACTTTTATCCTAAACCGGTCCGAACCATCAAAAATCTTACAAATCAACTATCAAATTTTATCGGGCCAACTTAAAATTAAAAAATAATAAAAAGATGGATGGTTCACGAGTCAAACTTGTCTGAACCGTTAATCGGCCCGATTATAAACTATTTAAAGCCCGTTTTAAACCAGTACAGTCTGCACTTTTAACAACATTAGTATACCGTGAGTGTGAACTGTGAGTTGGAGTTTTTTACCTGCGCTTTTTGTCTAGCTTTAGAGCATATACTTTTTGTGGGATATGCTAAAGTAATGGGCTGCCACCCAACGTTTCAAGATGCTGGAGGAGCACGACCATTGTTTTGTGCTGTCCCAGCTCATATACCATCTTATCCATCTGTTATGAGGGTCGGGTCGGGTCGGGTCGGAATCCAGTGTGTGTCGTGTCCCGTATAAATATGTAAGAAAGGATTTAACTATGTCCGTCGCACGAGTCAGCAGAGTCGAGCATGATGGGCACGGCCTGTGATGGACTCGAACTTGAGCGTCGCAATTAATCACGCCATGATTAATTGTTCTTGACGTATGTATGTATACACTATGTACGTGCATGATTAATTAGATTTGTTAGTTGGACTGAGAACCAGCCAATTCAATCAAAATCGATCGTATTTTAATTATAATTGGATTTAATTATTAAAATTGGATCAAGTGAATGTCCAATTCCTGACGAGTTCAGTTTTTAAAACTATGTGAATGCCACCACCGTAACATAAAAAAAAAAGTGGTATATAATATGTCCATAACACACTATTGATAAATATAACCAAAAAAATATGCGATTGTAAATTTTATTCGTTGAGAAAAAAATTCTTTTAATTTTAATTTTTATTATTGATAATATTGGAGGAAGAACGGGATGAAATTTCATTTACGACAGTCTCAAAGTTTCACGACAACTGGATAGTGGTCCCTACGATGCTATGCCCAGAAATTCTTCTGGTCACTTTTGTTGTATTCACTATAAAGAAGAAGTAAGTACAATTCACCGTAAGTGTGATCGAATAGTTAGATACTCATCATTCCAATAAGAAGATCCGAATTCGAGTTCCACTTGATCGAGAAACTTTTAACCTTAAATGGGCAAGAGTCACATGACAGAGTCCAAGTAAGGACAAACGCAGAGCAGAGCAAAACCCACTGCTGTCCATCTCCATCTTCTCACTCTGCACTAGCCGACCTTAATTTTAATTATTCTCCGCTGTTTCTCGTTCCTCCATCACCCTGGTGACGGACAGTCAACGACGAGGAGCAAGAAGAAGAAGGGATACTCTTATCTCGCCTCCGTCTCCGTCGTAGATAGGCTTTCTCTCGTCTCTGTGACGTAAGTCTCTGATGGGCAGCACGGAGGAACCCGCCATGCCCACCTTCCTGCATGACTCCTCAGCTTCGCAGCCGCTCCTGTCCACGCCGCCGGAGCCCTCCTGGAATGAAGTGGAGCAAGAGCCCGACCGCAACCAGTGCCTCCAGATCACCTACAAGCACTCCCCGAGGCCCTTCCGGGACCTCCCTTCTCTCATCGTCTTCGCCCTCCTCGTCCTCTGCACCTTCGGCTTCGGTATCTTCTCGGTCTTCCACCGCAACACGAACTACTCCAACGTCTCGTCTTACACTTATAGCGCCTCGTCCGATTCCTGCGTAAAGAGGTCCACTTTCGCTTCTTGGGACACCTCCAATTCAACTTCCTCTGCTCAGATTCCGGATTTTGCATTGTGGGTCTCTCTCAATTCGTTCTCTTCCACGAGCGTTCTACGGGATTTGATATGGGTTCTTGTGATTACACTGATCTTGAGCGTGCCCATTTGCTTCTTGCTTCTCCTCCTGCTCAAGTACTACACGAAAAGGATCGTTTACGTCTGCCTGCCCTTCTTCGTTGTCATGCCTGTGTTCTTTAATGTCTACTGGTTTGTAGCTTGCACGGTTAGCTCCGGCTGCAGTGATGCGTTCCCTCTCGTTTATAGGATCCTAGTCCTAATGTTTGTGTTCCTTGTAATTGGGATCGTTATTTGGATCTTTGTGGCTAACTGGCATAGAATTGAGCTCACTATAAGCATAATCGGGGTTGCATCCAATGCTCTCTCGAGGAACTTAGGGCTATTTGTACTGTTGCCATGTTTGAGTATCAGCTTGGTGGTTTACTATGCCCCCATCATCGTCTTTTTGGTGTTTGTGAGGCACAATGGGAAGATTGTGCCGAAGGAATCATCAAATGGCGAGTATACTTGTACCTGGAAGCAGGACAGTTGGGTGCCTGCTTACTTTGCTCTGGCAATTCTTACAATGCTGTGGTCATTAACGGCATTGATCGAAGCACAGGTTTATGTGATCAGTGGGACAATTGCTCAGTGGTACTTTGCAAAGGAGGAAGATTCAGTTCCAAGACGGAGCATAAGGGCCTCCTTGAGGTGAGCTCTTCCTTAAAACTAATATTTCACACATCCTTTTTCCCTGCAATCACTTAATTTCTTTAGAGGATCATGATCTTTAACCCTAACAAGTAGTAGGAATCCATTTTCATTCATGGGCTCAAGCTTGGTCTGCCCTCACTAGTTACTTCTCATGTTTGGCAAAGATGCCGGCTGCCGCCTCATAAAATGGGCGCTTGATTTCTCTTTTTATACTATTGCCACACTTCATATAATCATTGCTTGACCCAAAAAGATATCCCACATACCCTCGGTGGTTTCTCTTGCATCTTATCGATGAGAGAATTATTTCAAGACATGCATTAGGAGACTGTCTTACCCTAAGTGGCCACTTCTTTGCCTTTGTGTTATCCAAATATTTAGCTTGCTAGCGTCTTGGAAGACTTAAAGTCATGTCTCTTTATTATGAAATCTTAAGGGGCTTTGTGTTGCTCAGTCACTTGTATTTTAAGAAACTTGACACAATCCTGTAACTGAAAATTAGCTCAGAAATGTAATATGCGGTACTCTTGTTCCCTTCAGATTCTTTTGCTTGCAGGCTTGAAATGATTATTTCTTAAATTCTTGTGATCACTTTTATGTAATGATTATTGTCAAGGCCTTCATAACATTTGACATATTAGATTCATTTATCTTGGGTCATGAAATGTGCTTGTCTTAAACATTAAAAACATCTCAGGGGAAAATGTCTTGCCTTCCAGCGTGTCCTTGTCAAAACGAACAGCTTGAGTATCCACTTCTTATATTTAAGATGAATAGATATTCTCTTTTCAGGTGTATAGTGGCCAAACAGTAGTCTGGTAGACAGTTTGTAGGTCAAAGCAGCTGTCATTCAAATGTCTTGGTTGGTAGCATAGATGTTTTGGGTTGTTGATGTCTGATGCTTAGTGTGCGTTGTTTATATGAGCTGTACAGGACATTATGGTATGTTTCAGATGATATGCTTTCTGTTCATGAGATGATCACACACAGTTTGATCTAAACAAATAAAGTCATCGCATTATATTTCATACCTCTGTCACAATAATTCTCACCTTATCTTAATGATATGAGAATGCTTTTAAAAAAAAAGTCAAAAGTTGCACAGCCATTCTATCCCAAGGCATTTGCATTCCACTTAGCCGTACAAAGCATTGATATTATGTCTGGTGGGCCAGTAATCATTTATATGGAGTCTCATGGATTTGAACTATCCATTTGGATTGGAGGGAAAAAACATATTAATTGTTCATGTTTACATTATTTTCAGCCCACTTATTCTCATGACTTATCTTTCTGAAAAAAATTGCAGAAATGCATTTGGTCCCTCCTCCGGCACCATATGTCTCTCTGGCTTACTCATTGCCATAGTTCACATTGTTCGAACAGCTGTTGACAGTGCTAGGCGAGAAGATGCTCCTGGGATTGTGAACCATGTGCTTCAATGCTGTGTCAATGCATTATTATCATCAATTGATTTTTTAAACAAGTTCACCATCAACTTCGCAGCAATAACTGGTGAAGCCTATTGCACATCTGCTAGGATGACATACGAGCTTCTTAAGCGCAACCTGCTCTCTGCAGTGTTTGTGGAGACGGTCTCCACCCGATTGCTTGGAGGAATAATATTCGTCTTCTCGGCAGTTTATGCGATTGCAGTAAGTTAACTAAACTTCTAGAGGTTGCAATATTGAATTAGACGTTCTAGCTGTACGAGAAGGTGGTACTGAATAGTTGAATTTTGGATGCTTCTAATGACTCGGGCATAACTGAGATGAGCATTCCTGTTAGGCTCCACTACTACGTCAGATTTCAAAATTAGTTTGGTGTCCTGATGATGTTGAAACTGATGTCAAGGTTACACTTGATAGAATCATACTTCTTGGCTTGATCCAATTTCCCATTGTGACTACTAATGAAAATGAGGTTGAGCTTAACCTTGAGCAAAGCTTGTAATGAACCCTGGCTCAATCCAAGCTTGGCCAAGCTCTGTCAAGCTGAAAATTTAAGTGGGTTGAAAAAATGATCCAAAAATTGGCATTATGGGAGGAGCTACTTCTGACCAGGTATTGCTGAATTGAGACCTAGTTCAATCAATTAGAGACCTTGCTTGTAGCTTAGAAAAATCAAGTTGAATTTTAGGATTCACCTGGTTGCACATGAGTAGCTCACAAGGATGCGAATTCCTCTGCACCCACAGATTGCTGGGATCTTGCCATATTTACATCACTGTGGCAATATTTTCCTGTTACAGCCAAAACAATCTGTCTCCCAATTTACTATTTATATGAGTTCCATTGATGCCTCCTGTGCAGGCTTGGGGGATCTTGAAAGGTGTCACTGACCTCGGGGTAGACTCATACTTTCTAGCTTTCCTGGCCTGGGCTGTGTTGATGATTGTCCTGGGATTTTTCATCCACGTACTGGACAACGTGATCGACACCATCTACATTTGCTTTGTGATTGACAGAGACAGGGGCGAGGTATGTAAGCAGGACGTTCATGAGGTTTATGTCCAGATCCCAATTGGTAGGAACAGTAGATCCTCACTCGGTTCTCGAGCCATCGGTGTATGACCTGAGTATTCTGAGACCGGAACTTGTTCCCATTTTCTTTTCCTGGGTTGTTGTGGGCCTGTCATTTGTTGTCTGTGAAAATTGTGAATGCTTAAATTAACTCCTGTTTGTTGCACTTAAACAATTCTAATGCTTGTCAATAAAGAGGAAATTCTTTGGTGCCAAGTCTTCAGCTATCGGTATACTGCATCAACATCTACGGCTATATGCAGGACGCTGTTATGTGTCTCGGTTGTCATGAGTAAGTACCCTACGACCGTGTGAAGGACAGTCATTTGTGTGGTTCATCGTGATCATCGAGCAAGTTACTATGAGACAGAGGAAGGCAGGTTAAAGCAGTTGTTAATGATCATGTCCTCCGTACTACAGCCTGACCTTCACTGAATATTTGATTGATCAATGCCGAAGAATCACTCGGAGAGGAGAATTCATAGAACACCTTCGTATGAAGATGGCCATGGCGTTCAAGATGGTGCAGATTTGGATTTTTAACTTCTTTACTCCACTACTATCGCACTTTCCCTTTCTTTTCGGTTTTACTGTATCTCAAGACGAGATTCTGTCTGTCCATGGATGGTGCAGTGATTTCAGAAGAACCCGAATTCGAGAGCCCAACGAGGACGCTGGGACCGGAGGTGGGAGTATGTCCCGCGCTATGATCCTGAATCGTGGCCGAGGGCCGATTTGTAATGTTATCTTAGGCTTAGTTTCTTTGTGTTCTGATATTCGGACTGATCATGTCAACTGTGGAGGAAGCTGGGGAGCCCGAAAGACGGTCCAGAAAGTTGCCGTGGGGTAGAAAAGAATATATCAACCACATTCGAGTTTTATAAATAAAAAATTAAAAATATTTTATTTATTATCATATCAATATGAATCGAATTCGTATAAGTAAAAATTCAGTAAGAGTTTGGATTAAAAATGGATTAATTTAAGTTCCGGCTGACTCGGGTTCATTCATATGGGTCCTCCCCCAGATACTACCTTCTCTACTGCAATCGGGCTATCTAATTTAGCAGAATTGATCACTTAATTAATAAGTAAAGCCTAGATCTAGGTATTGATTAAAAATAAACCGATAGCTTACCTATGTTACATCAAAGCTAGGATCAACTAACCCCACACGTGAAGAGAAGATTATTGCGTGTGTGTATATATATATATATATAATTAATTTTATATTATTTAAATAATATCTTAAATTTAAATATTATAAATAAAAAAATTCATATTGATGAAATTTTATAGCAGACTTCGACTTGATTAATTAATATCTAATATCTATATATTCTCATAATCTCATAAATAAAAAAATAACGATGGTTGTGTTTTCATTTTTTTGGTCTAAAATGAAAACCGACTCTCTAGGCGAGTGCGGGTGTGGATGTGGTGAGGTTTGGTGGGCCCGCCTTCCCAAAAGGAAGATATAAAATTGTTTGGCGGAGTGATCGGCTGCTGGGGTCCACAGAGCCGCAACTGACAGCGCGGGCCTACATAAACAACATAGGAGTTGGTCGGGCCCGAGTAGGATGGGAGACCACCCTGTTTAGTTTACTCCTTTCTGATACAGTTCATGCTGATTCCGGTCCGGTCCGGTCGGATTCATTTTTGTTCCCCTTTACTGTTAGGTGTTTTTTTTTAGACCCGTCAAAAATAGTACAGCTCTGGCCATAATTTTTAAAGTCGGACCGGACCAACAATTGATGTAAGCATCGGTCATGAGTTCATGGATCGAACCGCAGGCTCAATTGATCAAACCGTATATTTAATAAATAATATGAATAATATGATATTATGATTACATTTACATAATATCATAATTTTAATATGATTTATAACAAAAATCATCAATATAACCATTATATTATACAAAAATTTAGCATAAAATATAAGTATAAATATAATAAAATAAAATAAATATATTATAATTAATTTTTATTTTTTAAAATTTTAAGTTGGCCGATTTTTCACTGGTTCAATTAGGTTCACAGGTCCAACCAGAAACCGGCCAATTCAACTGAAGTTGATCTCATTTAAAGTGCAATTTGATTTTTTTCTAAGAATCGGACTGGGTAAGTGGCCGGTTCCCAAACGAACTAACCGAACTAAACGGCCTAGTCTAATTTTTAACACTATGGCTCTGGCACGATCGAATCTGTCAGTTTGATGTTGTTTTTTTAATTATTATTCAGGGAATGGAATTGGATTAATTACTTAATTTACCAATCATAACCTTATTGCCTAGATGGATTAAAGAGCCTAAAATTGTCTCTAATACTCGAAACCGAGCGGCTATCAAGCTTTTCGCATCTAATCCTTATCGATACAAACATCGCATCGACAATGACCGAACAATGTATGAGGAAAGTTACCGAGAGAAGACGAAGATGTAATGATTAATTTTGCAAATTTAGGATTCAAGCAATTATGTGATTTGGCTTAAAATATATGAGCAAAGTCAGTATTTAAACCTTCTCGCTCGAAAGGAAAAATAGAAGTTGAATGGGGATTCTGCCATTGAAGGAGGTCTTAAAGAAAAGGGGGAATTCTGATTCCGACGGAACGGTGTTTCCGGCTTCGATTTTCGCATGCAAACTAAGGGGACGGATTCATTCCTGGAATGCCCATTCCGATTATATTCCCTTCTGGTGTATCAAACGTGACATAAGGTTTAGTTCTTTTTTTTTTTTTTAAAGAAAAAGGTCATGCTTGACCTGAAAAATGGAATGGAGTTAAAATACCAAGTACACTAAATGGGCAAAAACTGAAAGAAAATCTAGATTTATATAAATGAGTTCATATTAGATTCGTGTGTATATTTATATATATATATAGAAAGATAAAATCTTTCTAATTATATATAATTTTTTATTTATAATATTCGAGTATTTATAGAAAAAAATATTTAGTCTATATTACTTCATTTTACTTTTATTTAACATATCAAATGTAGATTGATTAAAGAAACTGGCTAAAGGTGGCAAATTTTGACACAGTTCAAGCATCGCATGAAAAAATCGTGCCTAGGATTTGTTTTAGAGCTACTTTAGATATCATGTTATGCCAGTTTAAAAGTATGAAAAAATTTTGATTAATTATATAACTACAATTATATTTTAATGGTTATTTTAATATTTTGTTCAAATCAA
>CXYZ01012692.1:4694784-4721423 GCA_900006705.1 Sonneratia caseolaris
TTTATTAAATATACGATTCGACCAATTGAATCCGTACTACGATCCATGAATTCATAAATTCATATTTGATTTATTTTCCATACAGTTCGATTTAATTTTAAAAATTATGATTTATAAAATAAATTTTAAGGTGAAAAAAAAGGAAAAAAAATCCATAAAAGTCCTGGTGGTGCAAGTCCACGTATACGGGGGGGACCGGGGGAGGGAGGGGTTTGGTTTTTTGGGAGACGAGATGCCTGCTTTCGGTGCACGTACGACATTCACATCCATATCAAGTAATGTAGAATTTATAGTCAAGCAAGCAAAATAAAAAATAAAAATAATATATATATATATATTTTAAAGGTAAGATTACAATTGCACTCTGAACCGATTACGAACGATGGCAATAGCCAGATCGGGACTGCAACTATGAAGAAGTGGGGGAAGGGCACTGGGCGGCAGGCATGGAAATCCGTGTTGGAAAATTACGCCTAGTCAATTCGGAGAAAATTATATGGCCCAAATCTATGTAGAAAATGCATCTGCATTTGTACTCATAAAAAAATGTAAGAAAATTTGAATTCCACGTCGGTGAAAGAAGATAGTTTATAAATTCTATATGAGCGAGAATTCGAACAATTGAACTCATGTGCCATACATCATGTACCTTCTCTTTTATATGCGCATATATTTTTTTTTCTTTTGTAGAACAATTGCGTCATTTTTAATAATCGGATTAATGAGAAATCAACTGTTAATGAGCATATTAATGGGTATCTACCCGGGAATGTTATTTATATGTAGTTAATTTAACGATTAAAGGCTATTTTAACTCGGTGTGCATTGCCGTTGCCCCTATCATCATCATCATCATCATCATCTTCTTCTTCTTCTTCTTCTTCTGTTGGGCGGATTGCTCAATTATCTTTTCCTTAGTTTTATCACAATGTCATGTCATAAAGTTCTCCGCTGTCTGCTACAACTTTGGGATTGAGGTGAAGTAAAACTCTAACAGTCCAATACAATGAATCCGTTCAACTAAACTATATGTGATGAATCGTGAAACATTCGTAACACGTTTTGAGTTTTGCACATTTACGAGGAGATACTTCCACCAAAACCTGATAATGAACAAACCCAGTTAAAGTCGAGATTTTGCACCTCACGGTTGGATGTACGTAGGAATCCCATACTCTTCCACACACACACAGAGACAGACAAGGGAGTGCACCAGCTGCTACTCTCTAGGCTTCTTATAGAACCTGCCAAAAGGATTTCAAAATGTATTGTATATCAAGGAGAGGCTGCATAAGTAGCTCGAGTGCAGGGAATTGTTGGTACTGAATTAACTTTCTAATGTGCTAGTTGATCATGTAGCCAGGCAAGGCAAGGCAAGGCAAGGCACGGTGCAATATTGTGAACAAGGTATTAGCAGAATATTATGCAGGGGTGGATTGAGAAACAGTCTTTCACTTCCTCCTCTTGCGAACTTCATATACGTAGCTCAGGACCACAACCGCAGCAGCGACCGCGACCCCGACGGCTCCCTGCGCTAGGACTACACCATCCTTCACTCTGGAAATGGAAGAACGCGGGGAAAAGCCCAGTTCGGAGAGTTTCTTGTGTGAGATTGCGTAGTCTTTGAAAAATGCCTCCTCATCCTGCCATCGTATTACGGCTAACTTAAGTAAAAAAAATGTGAGAAGGTACATTCAGCAACAATCTGTGTACGCTATTCAGACATGCTATTGCCTAGCAAAGTCTAAGGAGGAAAATATTACCTTAGCATAAAGTTCAACAAAGGGACGGAACTTGGGATCATGCACTAAAGCCTTGTCCGTCGGAAGTTTCAGCAGCCCTTCAGAATCTCCTTTCAACAATTCACTGAATCGAATGTTAATATGAGAAATTAATATTTGAAAATTCAAAACTCACTCTGGATACTAAAATAGCCACACAGATCTTACAGGAAGTACGAGTTATCAAACTTCAGAGGCTCCTCAGTCCAAGGACCGTCAAAACCTGATCTCTCCGGATGGGCCCTTCCCTGTAAAACAACAGAAGCACTTACAACTGCATCTGATAATTTCAGATGAACCAGGCATCAGCTTGAAGAGGGAACTACCAGCGTGTGCCCTCCAGATAATGCCACTATATCCTTATCAGAGAGACCCATCCGATAGAAGACGTCCCTTAGATGGGGTGGACCTACACCATATTCAAATAAAAGCTAAGCAAAAATCTTATGTGCATTACTATACCCAATCAAATGCCAAAAAGGTTTGACCAAACTGGGCAGTTTCCTCATCGACCCAACATGCTAAAAGAAATAACAAAAGAACAAGAAAAATGGGTCATCAGAAAGCTACTGCTTCCTGCCAAACTTTAAACTAAATGGAATGAGAGGTCTCCAAGCAACATGGTCTCATCTTCATGGCAAATTTTCTGAGCAATCCATTCTAAACAATAACCACATCTTTACTTCAAGTTAGAGTTGGAGTATACATCAGAATGTTATTATAGGCAGTATAAGAATAAAAGTTCAAGTTACATCGAAAATTGAGCTCACAGGAACCAACTTGCTGTTTTATCATCAGATCAGGCAGATAGAATAAATTGACAAATTCTTGAGCTAAACTGCAGTTAGAATGCATCAATGAATCTCCAAGAATCAATTAACCTAAATATCTGTTTTTTCTTAAGGCATATTAGTAAGCATATGCAACGCACAGAAATCAGAGACAGAGTAGGAGCAAATAGAAAATGCCCATTACATGGAACAATCGCTCTAACCAAAATACACAAAATGTTTAGGCAGAAGAAAGTCAGGAGACCTTGATTTGCATCAGGAAGTCGACCTTCCCTAGGTGAAATTTTTGAATCCTGCGAAGAAACAATAAAATCATTGAAAAGAACAAACACTAAAAACTAGCAGATACCACAGATAATATGTCATACCTTTCTGCCAGGAACGAAGTCAATTGTGGGGCCTCCAGTCACCTCTACTGCAACAACTCCAGCAAGCTAATGCATGTGCAAGAATTGATCAGCAATTTAACTAAATCTTGAGTGTTAAAAAATTATCAAGTACATATAATAAGTACACTTTCCCAGTCAACCATTACTTTCAACCACATAATGGCCAGCCAACAACATCAGTATCTGGGAGATATATATATATATATATATATATATATCTATTAGAAGGGAATAAAAAAAATAATACGAGCATATATATTTCTTTCACCTGTTCAACATGAAGAAAATAAGCTGAATAAAAACAATGTGCCTTTTCATTAGGCACTTGTCCAGCTATGAGAAAGTTTCAAAACTTTTTACTGAGTCAGTAAACAGAAAAAAGGAAAGAAAACAGAACAGTGGCAGAGCAGTGAATTCAGAATGTCAGGCAAAGGGAAAATTTTAAAATAACGGTGGTGTTATTTCATCCAGAAATTTATTCTGTGTCTGTAAGTGAAAAAAAAAGCAATAGATATAGGGCCTTACCTGGTAGAGATCAGCATATGTAATCTTTGGACACTTAGACTTTACTTCCTCTGACATATAAAAGGAAATACAAAGTTAAATTTCAATCAGCTAGGAAAAATTCAATTCAACCAGTTCATCAGTGAGAACTATGAAGGACTTGAAACTATCTATCGCACCAATGAATCATACTGCATTGTGAGGTTGCACAAAAGTAGCACGGGAAAATCCAGTAGTGAATAAGTAACATTCAAACATGCAATGATCAACGTAAGTGGGAATCTCAATCAGCTTCCATAAAAAAATACACTAGTTTATACACCAATTAATGAAGGTACCGATCATTACGAAGTGTAGCAGACAATCATAAGAGCAGTTATCTGTGATAGATGATCAGCAGGATTCTAGTGCAAAACAAGATTTACAATACCATAATAACGCAGAGTAACTTTTTTCTTGAAGAAGGTATGCATAACACAGCAAGTTAGATTAACTCCCAGACCGCACAGTTGTTGAGTATAATCCAAAAATTGGAGCTGAAAAATGAGCTACCCAGGTCTGAAAACCAGGAAAATATGTAAATGTAACAGAGCTACAACATGTCAGGGCACAGACATGAAGCATCGATCAATGTGGAGCAGGTCCACGGTCAAATAATACTCAAGCAACTACACGGTCAAGATCCAAAATTGAACATCAAAGCATACTGAACAGATGGAGCAGCAAGCTCACCGCAGAAATCAAGAGCTATCCTCAACCCAGCATTAGCGCCATGATTGTACTCCTCCTCGTTCCTAATCGAGCCATTAGGTCCACCAGTCTTAGTCCCGGCGTCGTACGTCCCGGCGTCGTGCCATCTTCAACACAAAAGAAAAAAAAATGCGCTCTAAGGTTAGCTGCTCCACGGAGCTCACAGTTCCGGTTTCCCGGCGACTCATCGGAAACAAAAGGCAAAAGCGCCTTACGCCAAGCGGAGCATGATAGGAGCACAGTTCTTGTAGGCGATGAGGGCGCGGAGATGGCGGCGGGCCCTGTCGATCTCCTTCAGGTACTCCGTGTCGACGATCGGCAACGCCATTGAGCCGAGCTTCTCTCCGTCCTCAACAACCGCGCAGAGAGGGAAGAAGAAGAAGATATGGTGATTGATGGAGGTGGAAGTTGAACAAGAGGTGGAGAAGATTGGAAGCATACAGACAGACGAAGAGATTATTATTATTATTATCAATTTTTTATTTATGAAATTTCAATATATTTTGTTGAGTGGAAAAATTAAATAGCATAAGGCCCTGAACATGGTCTGATACACCTCGAAGTTCGAACTCTTTGCAAGCCTATCCAGTAGGGCACGCTCTTCGTAGATCTGAATGAAATTCCCGTCTTGATCGGTTTCGACTTCTGTTTCAACTATATAACTTAGCTGGAATTGATATCGGTAGGGTTACCGATAGTTAATGAAACAAATCAATCATTCTAATTATTTAGTTGAATTCAGAGGTAATTATTAAATATATTTTATTATTTCATTAATTGATTTGAATTTCTTTTAAAAATAATAATAAACTAATAAATTGAAAATAAATCCAACTAAAACTAAAAAAAATTATAGCAAAATATAAATAAAAAACATAAAAATNGATTAACACTGCTCGACTCATTTAAAACAAAATTTAGTATAAAATGGTAGAAAATAATAGGAAAAGAAGATGTGTTTAGTTAGTTTTTTATTTTTTAAAAAATACTTTTAAATATATTCAAATTTTATTTTTAATATATTTACAATATATATTTTTAAAGATATGGTTTAGCGATTGAAACCGATTCATGGAATCATTAGAACTTAGTGACTAACTGCACTTGCTCACCTTAAAAAACTATATTATATGATAACCAGTTCATTATGAACCGATCTTTTAAATTTGGTTCGATTCGATTCGATTCATGATTCTTCGATTCTCTTTGTGCAACCCTAGGTACCATAACCCTACATAGAAAGGTAAATCAGTTTTACGTGATTCCAATATGAATTGATGGCCCGATTTATCGGCACTGAGGATAGAGGAATATGATGGGTAGCCTTATTCTCTTGATCGAAGGCAATCTATGAAGGAGCGAGCAGAGCATTCACTGTCCACAAAACAAATTCAAGTTGGATAGCACAGCAACCGCAATTTGCATATAATATGATCTACCAAAGAGATCAACTTTATTTGACTTCAAACTTTCCGATGATAAGCACCATGAAAGACGACAAGATGCGCCTGTGGAAGCCGGTTCATTGGGATAGTGACTGCTTTGATATCGTGGAGTGAAAGAATAAGATGAATGAACGAATGTTGATCCATTCAGGAAGTTTAACTTTCGTCAGACCGAAGCTTGACTTTCGTTGCTGAAGGAAGAAGGGAAGGAAGGGTGAGAGAGGGCTGCTGCTGATCCATTCAGGAAGTTCTCCACTGCAACTCAACCTGGATCTTCCCGTCCTTCGAGTCGATGAGGTTGTGCTGCTCATTGATTCTCTTGTTGCTAACGGCATCGGCAAGGCCAATACTGATATATCCCAGCGATTCCTGATGTGAAGAAGAACCCGAAATCAGGGAACTTTACCGGGCAAATCCCCCATATTACTTAAGTAAAACAGTGAATCTACGCCATGGCTTATAAGCGTGGCATCCACAGCGACATTGTTTCTGTAATTTGCTTCGACGAATAACAGTCTCTTTGTTTTCCTTTTACCTTGGAATGCAGCAGACCGATCCTCGATGATGTGCTGAAGACTTCAACGAGCAATTTTTGATTGGTAGGTGCTTCTTCGAGCATGAACTGGAATTCCTCCTCCCATCTCGGGTTTCTGCTTTTCTTCACAGACTGCTCGAAATTATACACAAACCATTTAGCTGAAAAATGCCCGGATCCAGCACGCACAAGCCTACTTAGTGCGACTGATCGATGGAGAGATGCATGAGCATAACTTGTTTATGGGAAAATACAAAACTCCGCTGCAGTATCATGTGATCACCATACCTTGGTCTTTCTCTCCTCACCGCAGAAAGTCAGCTTTACGTACGGATTGTTGTGATGCTTCCCTTCGAGGCCCTGTGCCTCGTGAACTATGACCACGAGCAGGCCACCACCTGCTGGTGTTCCCTCGGGAGCCTTCTGTATAGTCTGTGTCTCTTCAAAGCCTCTAGTCATTTCATCTTCTTTGAAGGGTTTGTACGTTAACTCTACCACAAGCTGCCCTTGTGACTTATCATTTTGCGGGTCGTTCCGGTCCATTGCTTTGAGAAGGTTGAGAGTCATCTCCTTCGGTTCCTCGGGAATGAGGTCCTTCAAAGGAAACGAACTCAGGCCCATCTTATCATGCTTACCGACCTACAGGAAAGGAAAGTGAAAAGCTTTAAGATACCCAATAGTGACGCCAAGATCAAGAATCGTTAAGAATTACTTATGGTTACTGGGGTATATGCTTATTTGCGGATTTATTATACTAACCTGCTCCCAGTCATACACATGGAATTCTACAATCTGTGTGCTCGGATCTTTGACGACCAAGCTCAACTCCTCATCCCACTCAGGGTTCAGATTTTTGTGCTTCACAGTCGTTTTCTTTGCAGAAAGCTTATCCTCCGTAAGCTTAATTTTCACATATGGATCAGATGCACCTAGCAGGTCTTTCTTCTTCAGTTTCATTGCCCTTATAACCTTCACATTGAGAATCCCCACAGGCCGCCTCAATGCTCTGTCAAGTTGAATTTCATTTACTTACGAGCAAAATTTATCATATTAAAAATCACGAAGAAAGAGCTTACTTCGTCAGATCCATGATCTGCACTTCCAATGTCTTGGGCCATAGATACATGCTAGCAACTTGATCCTTGACAAACTCCTGTTAGACAACATTCAAATCGCTATCAACAATACCCGAGAAAGCGAAAAGATCCATGTAGAACAACATCAGGGGGGCGGGAAGAAGAATAAAAAATGAACACTACCTGAACAAACCGATAGAGACCTGGTATAGACATTAGATCAGCACCGACAAGATTAAGTCCGAAATCAATATGTGGCTGCCCGACAAAGACAACATATAAGTGGAATGTCTGGATGTGGGACAGTTCATGAATAACTCTACTCTGGACAAGTATGACTTCCAACAAGCGCAGAAATTTTGAAGATTCCAAACCTTTTCCATGAGGGAGACATAAATTTTTGCAAAACAAGGAAAGCTTGGGACAAGAGGCTTCAGAGTGATCCTGGGTGAAGCAAACACTTGCAGATCCACCAACTGAGGAATGAAGAATCGACAGCCTAAGGATCTAATGAGCAGCAGGAAATAAATATTAGATTGGTGAGGAAAGAGTTGATAACCTGGACGGTTGCCTTCAACCCATATGCTTTTGCCGCAATGGTAATATTAGGATTTCCAGCCCATTTTATGCATGGTTCCATGATCAGTTCTTTCTCTTCAGTGACATAGACTTTCATGCCTGCAGAAAAATTTGTTACCAACAAGAGAAACAATGCAGGAACTCGGCTTAAATCTCCAAGAACGTTTATGACTGTGTACATGAACTGTATCTATCAACTGCATACACCCGCAAAGAGAAAACATAGATCTGATATGTTTATTGAAATAGAATTTTCAGAGTGCAAGAGCAGGGTAGAAACTCCACGTTATTATCATTATCAACCTTGAAAAGTTGGTGGCAGTGTCCCCAACGTCAGTTTTTCAAACTCAACAGAGTCGATTTTGTATTTTGGAATCTGCTCAGCGATGATAGGCTTTGCAATGTTCTCAACAGTCTTGCAAATTGCCTGGAAGAGTGGAGGGAAGAACCGGGATAAAAATCATATATGATTCAAGAAATGGAACACAAGCTGGACAGATAGATTGGACAGTGTGAGAATTAAGAGAACAAACAACCTTATCGAGATTGGGCCACATGTGTGCCAGAAACTTGTTTAGCCAATCCATCTATTTAAGAACGAAATAGTATATGATCAGAGTAGTATAAACAACATTTGCTGTCAACCACAGACTGCAAATAGGCACCTACACGATCATAGTCAGGATTTTTCACCCATAGAGGTATCTCAGGAAGCATTCGCTGCAAAGTTTCTGTGTCTTGTGCAATTAGCGGACGAACCTTGGGATCCTGTTCAAGTGGGTGAATCAATCTAAAGAAAACTGCAACTGACAAATTGTTGCAGTTATTGCTTTTGTGCACATGGATGCATATTGGTGACATTTCTTACTAATAAAAACCCAAGCAATATCTCATAAACTGAACCTTTACCATCAAAACTAAGGATTGTTCTCCTCTGTTTGGACAAACCAGATGAGAATTTAGGTGAATAACAAGTGCGGGAATGAAGTGCAACACACGTATTAGAACAGTTTAATTCCAAAAGTATTGGATCCTGACTGATCTAAGAGTGTGCAACAGGACTTCTTGATGACTCCTATCATGACGGTTCCCCGCCTAACTGGCTCCAAACATCTTGATGTCAGACTTTCCAAATGAACAAACTAAAGTATCCAACTATCTGTATGAAACACTGAAACAAACAACAGGCCTCATCCGACCAAAACTGCCCTTTCCAGTACGAGTGAGATCCATTCTACACGCTCAATAGCAAATAATATACGAAATCCAATATTCCAACAAATAGCAGCAAATAGCAAGGTGGAATCGATGTCAGAACAAAGAAAAATGAATCATGAATATCCCAGTATACCTCAACATCGCAGGGCAGCAAGTATATGAAAATATAGTACCCAATGGCCAGACCAAACGAGATTCCGATTCCGAAACCACAGAATCCAAATATAGTGCTGAAGAAACCCATTTGTGTAAATAAGCTCTGACGAACTCTCAGTCCGCCACCACCTTTATCCTCTCTACTCTCTGCTCCCCCGGAAAACAAACAGAAACTGGATCAGACCCACCATCTCCCATTCAATGCGAACAGCCATTCAATGGAACACCCATCTCCCATCTCCAATCTCCCCCGAAGGCAAATCCTCCACGGCAAACCTATCAAAGCACGTGATGGAAAAGATGTCAAAGCGCCCAGAAAAGCCTCCACATAACGATGGGTTGTCCGGGATTTGATCCTTTGTTAGCTTACCTTGTTATCACAAATGGCGGTTTCAGGTTAAAACCAGAGATCGATAAAGAACATCATGTGAAAGGAGAAGGGTGAAGTTTTCTTATAGAACGGAGAAGTTGACGCAGAGAAAAACGCAAAATTCTTTCGGAAATACTTTTCTCTCTATGCATTTATTTACGTACCTTTTTTTTTTTACTTTAAATAAACAAAACTGTATTTACTGAACGGAGATGTCTTATTACAACGGTGTTATCTCATCTCTACAAATATTTACCATGCAAGAACTGGATTGTCTGCTTCGTGGTCATGCAGAGCAGCTGTGGGAGGTATTCTTCCCGGGAGCTCTTTCGTTGTTCCTGACATGAATGCCGGTCATCATGTTATTCACTGTATTTATGATTTTTTTTTCCTGATGACTTGGGCAGGTAAGAGTCTGTCGCCGAGCACGTAAAAGCTTGATCGTGGCTACACGGGGAAGGGACCTGCAATTATATTAATGGTACGTTTCTTCAGTAAATTGATAATTCCTGAATCAAAATTGTTTTCGGTATTTTCGTGGGTGCTTTATTTTCTGAATCCTTTTTAGTGAGTAGAAACATTGTCGTTCGCTCTTCAGCTAATTGAGATTATAGGCCCAGTCTGCACGATGATATAGTGATTCACGGCATAAAACAACACCCAACTAAAAGAAGCCTATGACTTGGAATTTTCAGATTTCAGTTCGCATCTCTGCCTGTATCTGTTGCACATGTTTCCATCTACCAGATAGAATTACATCGTTTTGCGGCAGACTGTCGTGCTTGACAGAAGTCTCGGGCATCTCCTTTCGACGCTGTCCTTCATTTTCGGGCCTTAGTCTGGTGAATTAGTTTGTGCTATGGTACTACGGATTGATGATTAGCAAAACTAGGCGATTTGGACGGTAGAGGGAGTCAGATGGTGCTCCTTGTGTATTAACAAGAGAGGGAAATTGGTGGAGATGGATGGGCAATAGATGGATATCTTGTTTATTTGCCTCTGTCTCGGATAGGTTCCCAGCCCCGATTCAGATTTTTATTCGATTCCTAAGGCCCTTTTTATCTTCATGAATCATGGCTTAAAAGCACAATCTCACCGGATAGCAACAGTAGCATTCAAGGGCAATAAACGCTTCTGAGATGTCATCCCCGTCGATGTTATGGAAAAAAGAAAGGGAAAATTTCATTGTATTTCTTAAAAGAAAGAACACGGTGAATTCAAATGAATGCTATGGCTACAAGAATAATTTTTTTCTCCCCTCATAAACCCAATAAAGCTGCCTTCCCCAGTCTCTAGTGGGAGCATCTTGCTTGGATTGCCAGTGTCTTAACGATGTTGGGGCACCCACCTCCGTTTTTGTTGAAGAGGTTCCGGTCAACCAGGACCTCGCAGCTCTCCTTCCCCAAGCAGCTCTGTTAGGCAAAGAAACAGAAAGGAACAACAATTTTATGACTAACAAGGTCATAGAAAGAGGAAAGTGCCATCGCTTCCAATGGATTGGCTTTGGCGTTACCTTCTCAACAACTTGCTTGGATATGGCAGAGTGGCACTTCCCGAGGAGGTAGTCCCCGCATATGCCAGTGGGGTCTCCAAAGCTGGCGAATTCGATGGCGACGATCTTCTTGTGGTCGGCACACTGGAGCAGGGCTGCAGGCTTCACATCACCCGCAACAGCCCTGAATGCTCTGTTCTTAACGCTCCAGGACTTAACGTTAGGTGGGTGGTTCTCGGCTATGCTGCTGCAGATCGTGTCTCTGTCTACCGTCAGGATCTCTATCGAACTGGGGTTGCCTCCTTCCTCATCAAACACCACCACGAGGTTGCTGCTCGGCTTGATGAAGGACCTCGGGATGTGGTACCTGATGATTGCCAAACTGTTAAGAGATTGCCTGTGGCCTAAGTAATTATTCATGTACTGCAACAATTCTTCTTTGGTTTCACTTACTCGGATTGAGAGGGCTCCATGAGAGGGGACAAGTAAGTGTTCCAGTACCGGCCAATGCTCTTCCCGTTCACCCAAACCATTCCCTTAGTCATGTTCAGGAGGCGAATAGCAACCGGATCATTCCCTTCCGGAGCATCGAAGTATGTCTGTATGAGAAGAAGAGGCATTTCGAACATTTATTAGTGATCTGATGCTAAGGAGCTCTTATTATTTCTCAGCATGTTGAGAACGAAACTGGAGTTGTGTTTCCAAGCAGTACCTTGTACCAAGAAACAGCTGGTGCGACCCCCTTTGATTCAGTCCACTGGACACGGTGGGATCCTGCCTGAGTATATGCACGGACTTTCTCCCCATCCAAACCAACCTGTACAGTAAACCCAAATGAAGCTCATGACCATTGTAGTGCTAACCGACTTATGGATTCTCAGAGGTTGAAAGCTAATTCAGGAGGAAACTTCCATCATATACCTGGTGGCCCCATCCATTGAGGGTCAAGTCCAACGTCCCGGTGTTCAAACCTAGAATTGTCACAAGACGAGGACCTGCAAAACGGTGCTCCATATAGGCTCCACTGTCCTGCAGAGCACGAACATCGAAGACTTGTCACTTGCACCATGTTCTTAAATGCTTAAAATAGATCAGTTCAATCATAAAAGCACGTCCTTACTGGGAGTCCAATTGTCATGGCTAACAAGGCTATGTGGTTAAGCCCAGGTTTCAGATTGACTGCCCTCTGAAACACAAAGCTCTTCTCAACATGGCTTCCGTGGGCAGTTCCTGAAACCAGCATTGATTTGCTTGGTAAGTGATGCTGAGAATCAATGAAATTTATATGCTTCTCCCGTAGATGACAAAACATCTAGACAATCACTTCCCATGTGAGATGAATGGATGGCACAATAGAAAGATGATGGTTGGAAACAAGAATATGCTTGGTTCTCTATGTGACTATGGGGATTTAGTAATCTTACCGATGTATTTGCCATTCACGAAAGCAAGCAATGCATGGCCAAAACTTGCAACCCGAAGTATTGGTGAGATGCTCTTCTTGAATGGCAAATCACCAGGACTTATCTGCAAGCTGCCCCCACATTTCATTGCAAACAGGTCAGCTTCTACCTGCTGATAAAATTATGCTGTAGTTTAACAAAAATTGTCAGGTCCTGTATGTACCTGGTTGTGTACCAAGCATAGTCGGTGGTATCCTTGTTTAACAAATAGAGCTCCATGGGTGTCTTTGAATTCACAGGAATCCGGCCAGTATCAGGTATCACCTCAGGTGAAACCTCCCACTTCAAATTGTTGGCAGTTGCTGATCTACGGAAGTTCCTTGAGTTGTGTTGGGAAACAATCTGGTTTTGTCCCAATCATGTTAAGACTCGACCGCCATATTCATATCTGAACACATCATGGAACGGAAGTATAGGAACTCACAGTATCAGTGTTGAAGACAACGGTTTTGCAGTCTGGCAGGATGCTAATGGATCGTGGGGGAAGGAAATACTTCTTGCTCCGGAAATCAATCTCCTGTGGTATATTAGTGTTGTTGTTGGTCAAGAAAGCTGAGCAAGTCTTAGTACCAGGCACCTTGTAGTAGCGAATCTGCAGAACAGAAGAAATAATCTCACTCTGATCAATATCACGATGAGGTTTACTAGGGGGTGGGGGTGGGGGGTTTGGGGTGTGGTGTACTAATCTCTCCCATACATACCTCCAACTCGGTGCTGATGACTTTGGTGTGAGGAACGCCAAAGAGCAAAGCCTGCCGGCACAACTTCAGAGCCTTGTGCAGATCCCTCAGGTGACTCCACTTGGGCTCCCTCTGAAGACCATACTCATCGAGAGGAGCCTCATCATAGTAGCGGGTCATTGTAAAGATGGAGCTCGTCCTCCCGAGGTTGGTGCCTCCATGGTACTGCAATAGTGCAATGCAAAAAAGCTCAACCACTGGCTCAACAAGAAACTCTTTAATCGACTGGGAGGATTTCTCTTTACCATGTAATAGTTGGTAAGTGTGCCGTTCTTTGCAAAGAACCGAGCAACTGAGTAGGCAAGATCCTCTGCAGCTCTCTGGGATGGTGGGTCGCCCCAAACTCTATACCTGTTTAAGTGCAAGGAAGTGACACCAGATCAGATCTTGCAGAAAATGTTTATAAATTGGTGCATCTTTGAAACAGTATCAGGACACCTACTGGGCAGTCCAGTTCTCAGTCCACAGGGTCGGCTTGTACGGCTTGTTTGGCCCAGTGAAGGTATCCCCACAGTGCCTTCCATTGCATGCATTGATCTGTGAAAACATACAAGCATTAGCCAAGAGTATGTTCGAGAGTAAATTAAGGGATCAGGGCACAATTGTTATCAAAAAGAAGAGTTCCACTGGTTTCACGACACAGCAGAGAACTGCTTTCCCATGTTTTCCATTTCGAGACAACATACCACTGGGTCGGGAGCATCCCTCTGCTTGCACATGATCCATGGGATACCAGTGTTGGTTCTCAGGGCCATTTTTGCTGCCCACTGGACATACCGAGTCCCAGCATCTTTATATGCAAGTTGGATACTGTTGTATTCATTCTCAATCTGCATCACATCAGAAGGCAGAAGGGATTGTGCACATTACAACTCCAGTTCCATGCATGAGTTCATTTAAAAATAGTCAGAGATTTTGGCTGATACCTGTGATATGATGATGGGGCCACCCTGCGAGGCAAACAACTTCTCATCCTTCATCTTTTGGATGATCATCTTCACGTACTGCTCCATGTAATGCTGCAGGTAATGAACGCCACATGCATTTAGTTTGAAAAACGAGTAAAATTGAGTTCATGCTTCGATCAGGCTTTTACTTTTCCTCTCGGATGTGATTACCTTGAAAGGAGGGTTGTCAGATCGAAAGGTGATATTCTCAACCTCTCTGAGCCAGTAAGGAAGGCCTCTGGAAGTTGGCATTTACAAGGAAAACATGAGAAACCAAATCAATGATTCTTCCATTGGATCAAACTCATCAGGTCAGATCACTTGGGAAAGAAATAAACTGATCAATTTCATCAGACTGAATGTCGATCCTTGTGGGAACCACATTTTGACTTTGTCTGATCGAGGAGTCGAGTTAAGGAGAAACGCTAAGGGAAGGGAAGTTTATACCCATGATTCCATTCGGCCTGAATGAAGGGACCAACCCTCAGGGTCACAAACATATTGTTCTCCCCAATCATCTTGATGAACTTTACCAAGTCATAGTTCCCGTTGAAATTGAACTGCAGTTTTCCAAAAACAGATCAGTTCTACGATGACTTGCTCTCATTCTTTGTTTTGTTTTGTTTTGTGAGTTCTGGTTATTCTTCAAATTGTTTTCTATATTTTCTCAGTGAGTCTGTCTTGAAACCCAATCTTTTCATCTTAGCTTTATTTCTGGAACGAGGAAAATTCCCAACTTCTGGAAGAAGCCGATTGCCCTTTGTTAGGCATCAAATCAATGTTATTTACCTGGCCCTGGACCGGTTCGTGAACGTTCCAGAAGACGTAAGTCTGAATCACATTCAGGCCTCCGGCTTTGGCCTTCCTGATCAGATCAGGCCACATCTGCATATAATCCCCAAAAACCGATGGGATCAGTAAAAACCCGATGAGTAGTACTCAAAGGACAACCCAAAAACTGCTAACAAATGAAGAATCCGATTGAGGGGAGCATACGTCGGGAGTGCTCCGGGGGTAATGAATTGACCCAGAGAACAGGAGCTCTCTCCTTCCATTGATGATGAGGGAAGTCCCATCGTAGGTGACTCCCTTCTCCTTACCTGCCACCACAGACGACAGCAGAAGGAATGATAACAGGCCGAAACTGAACGGTCGAAGCCAGTTCTCCGTACCCATCTTGAAGATGATAACCAAGTAATTCCTGGGGTCCGGAAAAATGAAAAAGAACTGAGGTGGGCGGGGAAAACGTTCCTTTTATTGGTTTTATGTTAGAGGGAGCTCAATGGGGAGGCCTCTTCCATTACAAGGAGGAGGTACCCAAAAGCTGAATGCGAGGTTCCCCGGAAGAGGGAGTTATAGGACAGGGGCAAGAAGTGAAATATAAGGTGTCGGAGGGATCCTCGGACACTGTGTGGGCCCGGTTGTTTCTGATTCACAGGCCAGCCCAGCCCTCGCCGGCCGAGTCTCTCCGTTTCTTCTTCGTTTTGCTATTTTTGGGCAGAGGTCTGAGTTGCCATACTTAAAACTGTAACGGACAGCTCGGAAGTGGCGGGATGGCCTCCGAATGCTCCCCTCGGGCCGATCTTTGCGGGAGACAAGCTAATGGTAGAGCGACACGCGGCGGCTCAATTAACCGCAGCAAATGTAGGGAAATTTTTTGGGTCGTTAACATCCTGAAATTAATAGTTCTACCAAAGGAAAATTACTTTGATTATGTGTATGTGATTAATTTATTAATAAGTTAATAACATGGTTAACTTTAAAATTAAAATTCTTTGGATTAATATTTAGAAAATTAATAATTAACTCTAAATTATATAATATATTAATTAATTAATTAATTATTATAATATTATATATGATTAATATAGAAAGAAGGAATTTTTTTATTTTAATCATTTTAGAATTAGATTAATAGTTTACTGATCAACCCTCTAAATGAAAAATATAATAATCAAATTTTAGATTAAAAAAATTAATTAAAATTTTTCTAAAAATCTCAATCCAACACATATTTTCCCTAACTAGATAATATAGGATAATCAGATGCCCACCCTTTGACTGGATAGTAACTAGGTCAAAGCTGGGGGTGGGTTTGTTTCTTCTGGACTTCTTTAAGGATCATTTTGGAATTTGCAGAAATTTGGATCTGTGACTGTGAAAGGGAAGTCATCTCATCTGCTTCTGGTCTATCGATAATCGATCGGTAGCTGTCAAGAGCTATCCCACTCTTCACCACCCTCCCTCTCTCTCTCCAAAAGGTGCAGCTGCCGCCGTTGAAGCTCCCTATGTGCTTGATCTCGGAGTGAGTGAGACAGAGAGCAGAGCAGCGGCAGCGGTTAGCAGCAGCTTTGGTCCGTCAATGAGCGCGTCGAGGTTCATAAAGTGCGTGACGGTGGGCGATGGGGCCGTCGGAAAAACCTGCATGCTCATTTCCTACACCAGCAACACCTTCCCTACGGTATCCCCTGAAAGCTCTGAGCTTTCCTGTGACTTCCCCGAGAAAATCCAGTGTCCTAGCTTGAAGTAGGCTTCCGAGTCACCTCACATTCTTGGGTTAGCTCGCTGGGACTGGGAGGGAGAAGGAATTTAGGGCTTTGGGGGGATTTCTTGATTAATGGCTTCGTGCATTTTCGAACATTGAGTGCTCGGATTTTGGGGGCATCGTGGGACTTCTTCTCCCCCCGATTGCTTGGTTTGTTATTTGGGCGTCTGAATTCTGGGCTGCTGGGGGCTGTTGGGTCATTTGAATTTAAGTCCTGAGTAGCTCGTCCGATGGTTGAGCTAAATGCTTCCGCTAGTTGATTCAGCATTTATTGAAGCATACATGGGCGGTTTTAGTGGATGCTGCTCTCTTTCCTTGCAGCATTTTCTTGGGTTTGCAGTTCGAGTTTTTAAAATTGAAAAGTTCTAGAAGCGCACTAGGCTTGTTCTTTTGCCCCAGTGAGCAATAATTTCTCATTCTAAAAATTTTAACGTCAATTGGAATTTTTGTCCTTGTTGGGTTTCTGATATCATGAATTTTCCGGCCTAGGTTACTTGTCAAATTTAGATATCTGGGATAGTTTAATCTAGTTTACTTCAAACCGTCAAATGGCGCTACTTGAACCAGCTTTTGCTTTTCTATGTGGCATATTTTAATGCTTTCTGTTGTATAAACTATCAAAGTCCTCAATCGTTCTATACAATTTTTTCTATGATACTGATAATTATAAGGTGATTCTGAATCATCCATCACTTGGACAGTATTCTCACGTCAATGATTTCTTATTGTATAAGTTGAAAAGTGTTGAATCTTAACAAGTTTCTCTGCAGTACTTGAGAATTTTCAGGTGCTCTTGCGCTAGCCTAACAAAATCAGCACTTGTTCTTGGTTTATATGTTGTAGATTGTCTGTAGCTGCACATATAAAGGAAAAAAACCTTCCATTGCATGGTCTACATTAGCATTTCTCTTCTGTATTTCTCTTTAAAATGTGACGTTAACCATATATGGTCTCTGACGTGGATATGTGACTGGGATTACTTTCAGTTGAAGAAAGGTGCTCTTCTCTCGATTAGTTATAAGTAGCCTCACATATTTTTTTTATCTGTGTAAATATCTTGTTATTTATTGCCCTGTTGCAACCTTGAACTGTCTATAAAATGAACTAGATAACCTTACTATAACTTGATAATCTAGGACATTTTTACTCCAAACAAAGACAAATGGCTAAGCTCAAACAGGTTATGTTTGAGGGTTCCATTTGAAATTTGCTTTCATATTTGTTTCCGTTTTAGAGATTGAGGTGTTCATTTCACCTACTTTGTAGCCAAGAAGCTGCTCCAGAGCAAGGTTTCGGTTGTTCTTCCTTTGAAATTCAACTTCTCTGCTTGTCTCTAACCCTCTATCCTGTTCATCATACTGCTGACTCGTTGCCCCTTCTCTGTATTTTTGACAGGACTATGTACCGACTGTATTTGACAATTTCAGCGCAAATGTAGTTGTTGATGGCAGCACTGTGAATTTGGGTTTGTGGGACACTGCGGGTGGGTTTTCAGTATAATTCTTTTTCTTTCTTTCCTTCACCAGAATTATCTTGATATTGATGTTGAAATCCTAATGGAACAGGGCAGGAAGACTACAATAGGTTGAGACCTCTGAGCTACCGTGGGGCTGATGTCTTCCTGCTTGCTTTCTCCCTCATCAGCAAGGCAAGCTATGAAAATGTGGCCAAAAAGGTGTTTTTTTTTCCCATAAATTAAATCCCCTCTCTCTGGGATGATTCATCCGGTCATTGTTGTGATGAAGATGTCATGGTTTGAACATTCAGTGGATTCCTGAGCTGAGGCATTATGCACCTGGGGTTCCAATTATTCTTGTTGGGACAAAGCTTGGTTAGTGTCTGTGGCCATTTTTTTTTACTGTTGGTCCACTTTCTAAGAGAATTTTAGCTGGTGAACTCATTCTGTTGTGTTAATTTCTTCCAAGGATGCTTTTATGAGATGTAGCTCATCATGAGTTTGAACAGCATTTTTATGTGATTTAGGTGACAAATAACATCCTTAAGTGGTGAAATTTTGTAGTCCTTCCCATACTACCTAGCCCTTTTTCATTGGTCAGATTGTCTTTTGTGAAAACACTGATGAATTTGGTCCATTAATTTCTGGTTATCAGCATCATAATATTTCATCAGTTGACCTTAGGGATTGGTCAAGATGTGAAACAAAGGTGAGCATGCCAGCAGTTCTCTTGTTGGACTCCCTTGTCTATCATTCGTATAGGCATTATTGGGTCCAAGTTGGCTCTACATGTGAAAAGAATAAAAGTGATGATACTTTTTAAACTGTAATTCTACGTTTATTATATAATAAGATAAAGGTGCTTTTTATAAAAAGCCAATTGGTGTTCGTATATAGCAATCTTTCCCTTGAGCATGATTTTAGTGATTTAACATGATGTAAGAGGGATAAATTCATTTTTTATTTTTCTTGACTGTAGTTTGCCTTTACTTGTTGCAGATCTTCGAGATGACAAGCAGTTCTTCTTAGACCACCCTGGTGCTGTTCCAATAACCACTTCTCAGGTAAGGCTTTTGCCAAGATTGCATTTTCTTCATACTAACATGTTTCTCCTACTCGAGTCAAATCTATGATCAGGACTAACGGAAAGATGTAAAAATCTTCTGACTAATTTTGACAGGGGGAGGAACTGAAGAAGCTGATCGGGGCAGCTGGTTACATTGAGTGCAGCTCGAAGACACAACAGGTCCACCCACTGATCCATATCACCCAAAGCCATGGTTATCAGATACGTAACAGATTTACTTATTTGTGGTAACCGGGGTTGCAACCTGTTGTATAAATGTTGCATTAGTAGAGGGGAAAAATCATGAATCCTTGTGTGTAAGCTCTTATAAAATAGTTATAGACAGGCTATCAACATCAAGGCAAGTTCATTGAGAAAATGTTTGCCTAGACTGGCTAGAATGACAAGTTGAGCTGCTCTGGAAACTTATTCTTGGGGGAGAGTGATTCATTTAGTGCATCCATTTGCCTATCTGGTTTTAAAAAATCGGATCAGCCAGGACAGCTTCTATACCAAACAGGAATTTTAGTCTGCACTCAAAGTTCTGACGCACGTAACTGTGCTCAAACTTTTAATGAATACACTGTTAATGTCCTACTGACACCTTGTTGGTAATGTTTTTGTGATGACAGAATGTTAAAGCCGTCTTTGATGCTGCCATTAAGGTGGTCCTGCAGCCCCCAAAACAGAGGAAAAGAAAGAAGAGAAAGTCCCGTGGTGGCTGCTCCATACTGTGATTTGCCAAATGATGATAAAATGACAAGTCATTTGGAATCTCGGGTTTGAGGATGAAGTCTGCCTAGGTTCTTACTGATGAGGCATCAGAGTGCATTGCTGTTGACTTGTCGATTGACTGACAGGAAGATGTCGATAGTATTTATAGAAGGGGGCTCATATTATGTTGGGCATTGTTTAATTTGGCGAATTCCAGATTCAGGGCTCATCTTTGGATATATGTAGTATCTTAGATTGAAGGATGATGTGATATAAATACTCGTGCGTCTGTAACCTGCAAGGCAGTGTGCTGTGGTGAGGTCTTGGATTTGCATGATTTAACTGTTTGAGTTCTTGATTGTGAAACCCTTAAGACTTTGTATGTGCCTTGTGTGTCTTTGCAATCTGACCTACTCACCTCTTCTTCTCTGATGTTATGCTTTTGGAATCATGTGAAGAAGTTGTTGAATTGGACAGGCGGTTTGGCATGTATATTCCACCATTCACACCTGTCACATGGCCACCAGCCGCAGTGTGTACAACCTCTCTTTCTTCTGCCTGTAACGTTCCGATTAATTACAAAAATTGATTCCGATTATGCATTAATTGCGATTGGAAGCTATTTACTCTGTGAAAAAGAAAGTCCTCTCTCTGAACCTTTCGGAAGCTGCTCTTTGATTCTCTCCCTTGTCGCCTGTGACCACGAAAGGTGTCGCCATTCCCCAATTATAGCCACGAATCTTAATTTGTCTGATTGTTCTTCCACAGCCCGTGCTCTCTCCCTCTCTCCGGGGCCTCTGATTTCTTGCTTCGAGTATTTGATCTCCTCTATTGGGTTCCCTTCTCGGCTTCCTCGTCCTTTGTACCTCAAAATGAACGAGTCCGAGGTTGTGATCACCCAGGGGCCAGGTTTCCTCGTCTAAGCTTCATTGTTCCCATCGATTAGCATAATTTTGTTGAGTCCCTCATCTGGGTCACTGTCAAAATAGTAACTTTCTACGAGATGGACGATGGGGAGCTCGATTTCTCGAACCAGGAGGTGTTCTCGAACCCGGAGGCGTTCTCAAATTCGATCGGTGAAGTCCCCAGTTGTAGCAAATCCATGGACAGCTTTCTGGACGAGATTTTTAAGGACACGCACGCGTGCACCCACACTCACACCTGCAACCCTCCTGGGCCTGACTCTTCTCACACCCACACCTGCTTCCATGTTCATACGAAGATCCTGCCCGCCGCGAGTGAGGAAAAGGCGGATGACACTGCAGAATCATTGGAGAAGAAGAAGCCAACTAGTAAGAAGCGGCCACTTGGAAACCGCGAGGCTGTGAGGAAGTACCGTGAGAAGAAGAAGGCTCGAGCTGCATCCTTGGAGGACGAAGCAGTGAGGCTAAGGGCACTGAATCAGCAGTTGCTGCGGAGGCTGCAAGGGCAGGCGGCGCTAGAGGCTGAGATCGCAAGGCTGAAATGTCTGCTTGTGGATATTAGAGGCAGGATTGATGGGGAAATAGGGTCTTTCCCATACCATAAGTCAGCGAACATTGGCAGTAGTATGCATCTTGGTGGTGGTGCTCATATGATGAACCCGTGTAATATGCAGTGTGGGGATCAGATTTATTGCCTTCATCCTGATGGGAAGAATGGGGATGGTGTGGGTGTAAATGGCCAGGTATATGGTGGGTGTGAGTTTGACGGCCAGTGCTTGGCAAATCAAAACAATGGTAATTTAGGATCGAAGGAGTTTCCAGATGGTGGAGTGGCTGGATTTGGGAATGGATCCTCTGGTGGTGGGAAGAAGAAGAAAGGTAAATCCTCGATTTCCTTCAATCAGTTTGCTGGATTGAAATTGGGATGGCTGGTCAAGTTTGAATATAGTGTCATTGATGAGAATGGGATACTCTGTGATGCTGGATCATGGTTTACCTTGAAATGAAGAACCTCTGAACCATATATATCTGATCATCGTTTTTCTTTTTCATGGAACTATATCTCTCTGAACTACGTATCTCTGATTTCAGTTTGATGTCATGCATTCCTATTCCATGGCCCTGTTATCAAGTTAATGGGACAAAATAGCATATGTTTTTTTGTCTGGTAAATGTCTTATCTCATGGATGGTTCGTGCGTAAGTTACCATACATGATGATTCATCTGTCACTAGATATAAAAGTTTTCCCCTACACTAGCCTGACTAGCCAAATCTTGTTGGTATCTTCAGCGGCACTTATTTCATAAACAGGGCACAAGTCCAAAATCTGCTAAAGAAACTTGCAAACTTTGGTTTATCCTTCTTTGCAGTTTGTTATTTCGCTTCTAGAGATTGCCTCACCTTGGTATGCATATGCACCTGAGTGAATACTGAACAATACAAGCTTCCCTTGAATGTCTCACAGAAAGTGTAGGAGTGTCTTTCATTAAAGTAGAGCTCCTGCATGTTTTGGACAAAGATCTTTTAAAGAAGTATTGGCTTGGTGGCTAATGAATGGCTTCATCTTTTTTTTTTTTCCCACATGGATTCTGTTTTCTTGTTTTGAACTTCACAAGCACAAGAACTTAGTTAAATAGTTGGAAGGAAAAAAAGCCCTACTGTTGTTTTGCTTCACAGCGGAAGATCAGGCTACATTTTCCCTCACAGTACATGTGCTTGTTTGAAGTTGATTACATTTTTGTTCATTGTACAGGTGCACCTTGTGCCGCAACAGCCTGCTGAAGAGCCAAGCTCTGTGGGGCCATTGTCAACCCGAGTACTCATAATGAACCAAATAAGTACTTATGATACCTGATCCTTCTAATGTTTTCGCTGCCCAGCTCTTTGTGTTCTTGAACAACTCTATCAAGTCATGTTGTTCCATGTACTTGTGAAGCTTTTTCCACAGAGGGAAAGCTCTATGTTGTGTACTTGAGCTTGTCAATGGAAGAAAATAATGTTAGGATATCATTCAATTGCATCCACAGAAATTTCTTGTTTTATTTCGGTGTTTTGCATACTGAACAGTGTTATCTTCCACCATGCTAGATATGACATGAGGGTCAATTACGTCCCAGGGATGAAGTCACTTGCATCCTCCTCTTGCTGCTCATCTCGAGTCCTGATAAACCACCAATATCATCAGAGATCAGAAAGTTCCCCAGCTATTTGAGGCATGCAATGTATGGTCAGGGTTGGCTTCTGTACACAAAGCAACAGTTTTACTGAAGAGGCTATTGCCACAATCCGCTCATTGTATGAGTTGAAGGGTAGAGTCTATAAGAGCAATGGGAAATCGTGTTCCGATGTTAATATCTGAAGGTCATCTCATTGACATTGTGTTAAGCTTGCAACCATTGCCTACAAGCTCTTAAGTTATGTGTCAGACCATCTACCGAAGGTAGACTTCAGAAATATATCTTTTCCACAGGCATCTGGGGAGTCGTCGATGCGCATATCAAGCACCAACTATTGGCTATCGCCTCGAATAGTGCCATGATCAAGTTGAAATGCTTTTAGGAAGCTACAGTGGGCGCCATTTGTAGGCCCAGTCATCTAAAGTTCCAAGCTTTGGCAAGCTTACGCCATCCGGAGTTACTGATGGAAAGAAACATGCACTACTTAAGCCTGAACAATAAGTCAGCTCTTGATTGTTCGAGCGTCAGTGCCGTGTTTCACCCAAAAAAAAATTGATCATGATAGCCTCGATGCTCCAGACTCAGCATAGATGGCCTTCATGACCAACCCAGGAAGGAATCTATTTGATAGAACGGCAGATAAAATAGGAATTGAAACACTAAGATAAATAAGCTTCTGCAACACCAAACAGAGTATACATATGTGATAATAACTAGCACTCACTGTACGTAGAACAAGTTGACATATAATATCCCATTTCCACGAGACACCAACAACAGGAAATCGTAAAATCCATCAAACAAGAATAAACAAGTGTACAAGCAACAGCAACCTAACCAACGATAATAGACGATCCATTTTTAACTTCCAAGTAGTATCTTGTTGATCCCCGTAAACCTTCACTTCACATCACAGAACAAGCTGCTGGATTCTCATCACTAAAAGCGGTAGTGTACCGAACTTCAGTGGAGCTGGCACGGGCGAGCTGGTTCATGTGAGGGTCAGAAGAATATCTGACATAGCCAGGAGGGGCCTTCTTATCATATACTCCTGGGGCGTAAGGGTGGTCCACCACATCATATGGCACATAGGGCCATGGCTCAGCCCTCTTGCCCGTACGATGGGTTATGCGAGAAACAACCTTGGACTTGTCCACATATCCCACGACTGTGACCTTGTCTGCCTTGGGCTCAATGTCAACAGTCTGCACTCCCTTCATTCCCTCTAAGGCTCGCCTCACCTTCCGTTCACATCCTTCGCAGTCTATCTTCACCTTGACCTCCACAGTCTGACCATAACAGAAGCAAATGCATATACATTATAGACAGAGAATGCTTCTAGATTTACATGGAAGAAAAAATGTAGAAGAACATCAAAAATTAGTTTGGATGGTTTGTTGCTGCTTTCTGTTTGTCGTCAATCACTGAGATTAAGACAGCAGCAGGGAGGCATGTACTTCAAGAACAGAAGTTGCACAACAAGCCAGATACCGGATAGTTAAGTGGCCCACAATTTTTCGTAGGTTCAAGCTACCCAATTTTTAGGTATTAGGACAGGTGGAATCACTCTAATACAATCCCAACATTTCATACTCGTAACATAAAGGCACTGAAAGCCAATTTATAGGCGTGTACAAAGCAGAGCAAATAAGTGAGGAGGCGTAAGATGTGCTCAATCTTCCTGACTTCATGATAGCTCAAGTTTTCTGCAGTATTATCGCACCTAAAGGGCTAAAGCTCCACTCTTCTTGCAAACAAGTTGCAACTCACCATAGTAACCTTCAAGCACATGGCATCAACTGCTGTGGGACTCACACGGTGTACCATAAAAGACTAACCTTGTCTAACAACTGCAGAATGTCCAGAGTAGACTGGTGGCAGATATTCTATGGAATAACGAATGTGATCGAAGTCTTCAAAAATCTTCATGTCACTAAAATATTAAGTTCTATCTGTATAATGATGCAGATGTGTCCAATGCTACTTGTGACTGAACAGATCGATCCCCTGCTCAGACAACATAGTGCTATAGAAGATTCTGTTGAATATAGTAATGGCAAGATATAGGAGCTACTGGTGGAGGGAAAAACTGTATTTACAGAGCCAGAGCAGTCGACAGAAGAATGCGTTATCACGTACATGGACGAAGGAACTTTGCCAGGAATGAAGGGAAAACCTCCTCCCACTAACAAAAGCACGATTTGGAACTGACGACCAATACGGAAACCTTTATGGGTCTAACTTCTTTCTCTCATTTGTTGTTTTCCACCTAACATTTGAGACTAAAGATGCCAAGAAAGATGAAGCAGTAAGACTGATTTCACGGCGAAATCCACACGCCCAAGAGCAAGCATAGGCACAACGAAGAAAGGTGGTCACTTTTTCACCTGGGAGTCCAGTCGGAACGTGATCCCACGCAGATAGTTTAATCGATGCTCGGCGTACCAATAACTACATATAAAGATAGAGCTGCGGAGATCACGAGATCTAAACACTAGCAGGTGAAGTGGTTCCTGTTCGGGTACGAATGAAATCCATTAATCTACTAGCTGAGATCGATCATCAGCACTTGAACAACAGCTCCAACGGGTACCCGTAAAGAAAGAAATAAAGAAAAGTGAAGATTCGTGGGGAGGTACCTGGAGTTGCTTGTGTTTCTTGTGCTTGGGGCTGCCGCCGGAGCAGTCGAAGAGGTCGGAGATGTGATCTAGTGCTCCCATTTTCTCTTCACTCTAGTCGCTGGGTCCCAACACTATCTCCCACTCAGAGCTCTATCAACGCGAGTAACAAGACCCAGTTAGATCGATAAAAAGAACGACCAGGCAGAGACTGAGGAGACGGATGGAGGAGGGAAGGAGGAGGAACATCGGCCACCATGTGCTTTCCAGATCTTGAGACTGACAATGATTGAAATCGGAGAAAGAAAGAAAACTTGGCTGTTCCGTCCCGTCTTTGTGTCGTTTGTGGGGGGGTCCCCAACCCACCAAAGAGATTCACGACACTGGAAAGTGACGTCACGAACACAGGGTATATTGTCGGGGAGAACACAGGAAAATAGGAAAGCTACCTAATTCCACCATGTGAGCTTGGAAAAAATTAGCCTGAGACATTTAAAAATCCAAGTGGGCACGGCTGAAAAGCCATGTATGTCAGTTCATATAAATTTCAGAAATTTATTACCTTTTGTCTTGTCTCACCCGCTCCTCAAACTCTCGCTCTTACATCTGCGCGCGATTCATGTCTCTGCCTTCTTCTACTGAGTGGGCGCTGAGTTCCAGCTGTCGCTGCCGGTGCCACAGGGACCACCCTCGAATCCGAGGCGTCTGCTCCGAATCCAGTGGACGTGGATTCCTGCCAAGTGTCAAGGGCATAATTTTTAAAATCGGACCGGGTCGGGAACCGGTCAATGTATGAGTTTATGGATCGGACCGGAGGTTCAATGAGTTGAACCGTATATTTAATAAATAATATTAATAATATAATATTCTAATAAATTGATATAATATTATAATTTAATTAT